>JAEIIH010032013.1:0-30595 GCA_018904745.1 Drosophila orosa
CCTTTTGTTATACAAGTAATTAATATAGTTTCTATTATCCGAATATAATAAATATATTTCATTTAAGATTTTTTTCTCTCTGAATATCATAAATATATTAAAATTTACAATTCTTTTCTCTCTCTCTTTTGCAGGAGGATCTATGATGGACGACAGAGAAAAATAACGCTTTGTTTGTGGTAAATTTGACAATTTTCAATATCTCGATCTGCTGTGCATAGGAATTCTCATTTTCCCTGTCCTCCCAAGCCCGACTTAATGGGTCCCGTAGGTCCTGTTGGCCCTGCATAGGGGTGGCTGTTTTCCTCGCCCTCTTGGTCGTCGGTTCTTGTCGGTTCTCTGAATTATCCTTGCAAGCTGCAAGCCTTCGGCGGTACAGTCGCCGTAAATGATCGAAGAACGGCGAGGGGTGGCTTCTATTGACATTGACTCGGGCTGCATTCCATTGCACTCGCAATTGAAGTTAAGGTCGAATGAAATTTTAATGAAAACGGGGAGGATTCGGGTACGTTCTTGGAACTCTGATCATGGGACAAGATCGGGAAAAATGAAAAATTAGTTATTTCTTTTTTAGGAATGTCTATTCTCCTTTGAGCTTCCTATAAGTACGACTTGTAGAGTTTTATGTTTAGGAAAATCGTATAAATGCATATGGAGCTTATATCTTTTATAATAAGAAAACTTTCAGCTCCATTTTTCGAATGTTGAAAGGTATACTCCTCAGTTACCATCAAGGATAACCAGCAAACAACTTAGTGTCTCTATTTAAAGTTACCACAAAAATGAAATCTTTCCAAAAGAGCTCATGATAGAAGTCCAAGTCTATCAAGGGGGAGGATTCAAGTCCCTGGTCCGATATTCTTGGAACTGCACATGGCCCCGAGAGCTCAAAGATACACGGCGGCGGCGTGATCGATGGCTATGACTATGGTCTCGATGCTTTGACGCATTTGGCGAGTTCCAAAGTTCCCTTATTGATTATTTCGAGTGCTTACGCATTCGACCCATGGCCATATGCAAAGTATCTGTGTATCTGCGGCGCTCTATGTGCCTGTATCCGTGTATCTGTGTATCTGTAACAGAGGAAAGTAAGTCAAACTTGTTTATCAGCGAAAACGAAGCGAAGTGACTTATCTTTATTTGTTGCCGCACAGAAAAGCAGAAAGGGGGCGGGTACATATACACACACAGACACATTCGAGTGGAGAAATTAGATAAACCCACGTCTGGGGGGTGGGAGGGCTCGAGGGTGTCCGCCGTCGCCTTCTGCTGAATTAAGGACGACACCGCCGAGGGGGAGGGAGAGAAGCCACCCCTGCCTGCACAGCCCCCAAACCGAGCACCAATCGAGTGGTGCACCCAAGCCAAAGGCTTTTGGCCAGCCACTTTCACTTTCCGTGCCGACTAACCCTTTACTCCCCCCTTGCTGAGAGCATCCAGCAGATACTTAACCCACGCCTACCATTAATTTTACAGAAAAACTTTTTGAGCGCAAGCAAGGATTATTCAAAACGAAATCCAAACCAAAACCAAACTAAAAACCAACTAAAACCCAAAAACGACAAAAGAAAATCAACCAAAAACAAAAAAAACCAAAAACGAAAAACGACGAAAAAAACGAATAAATCTCGAAAACCATTTCGCAAGAAAAACACTTTTTTGAGAGTGAAATCAAAGGAAAGTTGCAGAAAGGAAAGGAAAGGATTGGAGCAGAGCTGGCGGAGATTGCAGGACGAACAGCAGCACGCAAGGAAACACAAATCAAAGCTAAATAAAATTAAATGCAAAGGACATTCGCATGTGTGTGGTGGTGGAACGAAAATTCAAAACAAAATTCACAATTAGAAAACGCAGAAAAAAACGTAGAAAACGCAGACGCAAAATCGGCGACAGACTGTCAGCAGCGGCCAGAAGGAGACGAACACTTTTGAACTGGAACATTATTTCGACCAGAAAGTTGAGCGACAGCAAAATTTCAACGTTTGGCGCTACAGCAACAACTATAGCAACAACTGAGGCAGCAACGGGCATCAGCATCAGCATCAGCATCAGCATCAGCAAGGACATCGCGGCCAGGCAGCCAGAAAAGGATAGGTTTTGAACTAAGCAGCAAGCAGAAAGCAGCAAGCAGCAGGAGCACACAGCGAAACAGGACTCGGATATAAGGACATACTTTACTTTGGCTTGCAAGAGCCGCCAGGCAGGACTTAAACTTGAAATCACGCATACGCCGCGGCGAATACTCTCTCGCCCGCTCACTCTCTCGCTGTCTTTGCGGCGAAGGGGAAGGCAAGTGGTAGGGAGAATCCAACCAATCGGCAGCAGAGCAGCCAAGCGGGGAACAGCAGCGAGCAGCAAGCAAGGCGAGGCGAGAGAGAGCTGCTGCTGCTGGTGGGCATCATCTTATGATGTCATCAGAGGAGTACGACGCGGACTGTTTTGGTTTGTACAGCGATGAGAACAACGTGCTGCTGAAGGCAACCACGGAGCCGGAGACAGCGGTTAAGCAACAACTACAACCACCGCCGCCGAACAGCAACGGACACACATCGCCCATACCAGTACAGACCAACGGTGAAGGCAGCGCGGCGAATTGCGGCGAGAGCCCGAACACCAATACAGAGACAGGCCGCACCAACACAGACGTCGAGGAGAAAGAGCTGCGAGAGCGAGAGCAGAGGCAGCAGCAGCACAAGAAGCAGAAGGAGAAGGACAAGGAGAAAGCGGACAGCGACGGCGAATCTGACGATTCCGACGACGACGTCGTGGTCGTGCTCGAAGGCTGTGAAGCCAGCAGCAGCAGCAGCAGCGCCAGCGCCAGCAGCAGCAACAACAGCAACAGCAAGGCAGCGGCTGCGGCGACGACGGCTTCGGCAACGGCAACGGCAACGGCGAACGCGAACAACTGTAATCGCAGTGG
The DNA here is from genome assembly GCA_018904745.1 of Drosophila orosa. Taxonomy (NCBI): domain Eukaryota; kingdom Metazoa; phylum Arthropoda; class Insecta; order Diptera; family Drosophilidae; genus Drosophila; species Drosophila orosa. The sequence continues at coordinate 2,921 of JAEIIH010032013.1, forward strand.
CGGCAGCGTCAGCGGCAGCAGTCGCAGTCATCGCAGCGCCCGCAGTAGTCGGCAAATCAGTCAGTCAACGGCCGTCGGCAAGACAACAACGTGCGCGGCTAAAAAACCCTTAGTAACTGCAGTAAAGAACGTGACGAGTAACGTAAATTCGAATCATATCGGTGGCGCGAACAGCAACAGTAACAACCACGGAAATAGCAACGCGACAAATAATAAAGTGAATCGTCGCTCGCGTCCGCGATCCTTGAGCAAAGACACCAACAATAGTAGCAACAATAACAGCAGCAGCCAGAGCCACAACAGTAACAGCAGCAGCGGCCACAACAACGCTGCTGGCTTCATGAGTAGCGCTGCCGCGGCTGCTGCGGGTGCCGCTGGTGGAGGAGCCCTGTTCCAACCACAATCGGCCAGCTCGGCCCCATCCGCGCCAGCTATCGCCACGGCAGCTTCCGTTTCCGCCTCAGCCGCCGCTCAGCTAAGCCACTCGCCCACGAGCAGCTCGCCGGTATCGGTTTCGGGCGCCAGTTCCGCCTCGTCCTTGTTGACGGCCGCCTTCGGCAACCTGTTCGGCGGCTCCTCGGCCAAGATGCTGAACGAGCTCTTCGGCCGCCAGATGAAGCAGGCCCAGGACGCCACCAGTGGCCTGCCCCAGAGCCTAGATAACGCCATGCTGGCCGCCGCCATGGAGACGGCCACCAGTGCCGAGCTCCTCATCGGCAGCCTCAACTCCACGTCCAAGTTGCTCCAGCAGCAGCACAACAACAACAGCATTGCCCCGGCGAGCAGTGCTCCGATGAGCAACGGCACCAATGCCTCGATTTCGCCAGGATCGGCCCACAGCTCCAGTCACTCCTCGCCCAAGGGCAGTCGCCGAGTGTCCGCGTGCAGTGATCGCTCGATGGAGGCAGCTGCCGCGGATGTGGCCGGAGGATCGCCCCCTCGAGCAGCTTCAGTTAGCTCGCTAAATGGCGGTGCCAGCAGTGGGGATCAACAGCAGCAGCAACAACTGCAGCACGACCTGGTGGCGCATCACATGCTGCGCAACATCCTGCAGGGCAAGAAGGAGCTGATGCAGCTCGACCAGGAGCTGCGCACGGCCATGCAACAGCAGCAGCAGCAACAGCAGCTGCAGGACAAGGAGCAGCTTCACTCCAAGCTCAACAACAACAATAACAACAATAATAATATAGTGGCTGCCACGAACAACAATAACAACAACATGGAGAGCATCAGCCTAATTGAGGACTCGGATATGGCGGAGATCAAGATCAAGAGTGAGCCGCAGACGGCCCCAGTGCCGCAGCAGTCGCCGCATGGCAGCAGCCACAGCAGCCGGAGCGGAAGTGGCACTGGAAGCCACAGCAGCCTGGCCAGCGATGGCAGCCTGCGACGCAAGTCCTCCGACTCCTTGGACAGCCACGGAGCGCCGGACGAGGCCGAGCACGAGGAGGAGGCAGCGGAAACGCGCCAGCGATCCCAGAGCCGGGCACCCGAGGAGCCGCAGCTGCCCACCAAGAAGGAGACCGAGGACGACATGCTGGACGAGGTAGAGCTAATGGGCCTGCACTCGCGGGGATCCGATCTGGACAGCCTGGCCTCGCCCAGCCACTCGGACATGATGCTGCTGGACAACAGCAAGGACGACGTGCTGGACGACGACGACGACGATGACTGCGTGGAGCAGAAGCGCGAGTCTGGCAGCGGATGCCTCAAGAAGCCCGGCATGGACTTGAAGCGCGCTCGCGTCGAGAACATCGTCTCCGGAATGCGGTGCAGCCCGTCCTCGGGACTGGCACAGGCCGGACAACTCCAGGTTAATGGATGCAAGAAGCGTAAGCTTTACCAGCCGCAGCAGCATGCCATGGAGCGCTATGTGGCCGCCGCCGCTGGTCTCAACTTTGGCCTGAACCTGCAGAGCATGATGCTCGACCAGGAGGACAGCGAGTCCAACGAGCTGGAGTCGCCACAGATTCAGCAGAAGCGCGTGGAGAAGAACGCCCTCAAGTCGCAGCTGCGCTCCATGCAGGAGCAGCTGGCGGAGATGCAGCAGAAGTACGTGCAGCTGTGCACACGGATGGAGCAGGAGTCCGAATGCCAGGAGCTTGACCAGGACCAGGATGTCGACCAGGAGCACGAGCAAGAGCAGGAGCCGGACAACGGCAGCAGCGACCACATCGAGCTGTCGCCCTCACCCACCTTGACCGGCGACGGAGACGCGAGTCCCGGCCACAAGGAGGAGGCGGGTCAGGAGCGACCAGGCTCCAGCTCACCTGCGCCCTCGCCCATTAAGCCCAAGACGGTGCTCGGCGAGAGCAGCGACTCCAGCGCCAACATGCTCTCCCAGATGATGAGCAAGATGATGTCCGGTAAGCTGCACAATCCGCTGGTGGGCGTGGGCCATCCCGCCCTGCCCCAGGGATTCCCACCGCTGCTGCAGCACATGGGCGATATGTCGCACGCGGCCGCCATGTACCAGCAGTTCTTCTTCGAGCAGGAGGCTCGCATGGCCAAGGAGGCTGCCGAACAGCAGCAGCAGCAGCAGCAGCAACAGCAGCAGCAACAACAGCAGCAGCAGCAGGAGCAGCAGCGCCGCTTCGAGCAAGAACAGCAGGAGCAGCAGCGCCGCAAGGAGGAGCAGCAACAGCAGATGCAGCGCCAACAACAGCACCTGCAGCAACTACAGCAGCAGCAAATGGAGCAGCAGCACGTGGCCACCTCGGCGCCGCGTCCTCAGATGCACCACCCGGCGCCCGCCCGCCTTCCCACGCGGATGGGCGGAGCCGCGGCCCACAGCGCCCTGAAGTCGGAGCTGTCCGAGAAGTTCCAGATGTTGCGCAACAGCAACAACAGCTCCATGATGCGCATGTCCGGCACGGACCTGGAGGGACTGGCCGACGTGCTCAAGTCAGAGATCACCACCTCGCTGTCCGCTCTGGTGGACACCATCGTGACGCGCTTCGTCCACCAACGACGGCTGTTCAGCAAGCAGGCTGACTCCGTGACGGCAGCGGCCGAGCAGCTCAACAAGGACCTGCTGCTGGCCTCGCAGATCCTCGACCGGAAGTCGCCGCGCACCAAGGTGGCGGACCGGCCCCAGAACGGACCCGCGCCCGCAACACAATCAGGTAATAATGGTTCACTACTCCTAGCTAATAGTCAGATGCCCTCCCAACCGCCTTCGAGCGGGGCGAGTGCGCAGCAGCAGCAGCAGAATGCGCCGCAGCAGCAGCAGCAACAGCCACCGAGTGCCCAACAGCAACATCCGGGCTCCCAGCAGCAGCAGCAGCAGCAGCAAAATGCAGTGCAGCAGCAGCACTTGCAGCAGCAGCAGCAAGGGCATCCCCTGCTGCCGCCCAACTGCCAGCAGCTGATCGCCGCCCCCCGCCTCAATGGTAGCCAGCTGTCCTTTGCCTCGCCCGCCGCCGCTGCAGCAGCGGCCATGGGACTGCAGATGCACCATGCCGCCGCCGCAGCAGCCATGTCCGCCCAGCAGCAGCAACAACAACAGCAGCAGCAGCAACAGCAGTCGGGGGATCATCCCGGCGCCAATACTAACCCGGCCGGCGGGCCAGCGAATTCCACTAACAGTAGCTTAAGTACCCTTAATATTCCACCTCCTCACATACGTCCTTCGCCCACAGCGGCTGCCATGTTCCAGGCGCCCAAGACGCCGCAGGGAATGAACCCGGTGGCCGCCGCCGCGCTCTACAACTCGATGACCGGACCCTTCTGCCTGCCGCCCGACCAGCAGCAACAGCAGCAGCAGCAGTCCGCGCAGCAACAGTCCGCCCAGCAGCAGCAGCAGAGTGCGCAGCAAACGCAGCAGCAGCTGGAGCAGAACGAGGCCCTCAGCCTGGTGGTCACTCCTAAGAAGAAGCGCCATAAGGTCACCGATACGCGCATCACCCCGCGTACCGTCAGTCGCATCCTGGCCCAGGATGGCGTTGTGCCGCCCACCGGTGGACCCCCTACCACGCCCCAACAGCAGCAGCAGCAGCAGCAGCAACAACAGCAGCAGCAACAGCAGCAGCAGCAGCAGCAACAACAGCAACAGACGGCGAATGGCGGTAATAGCAATGCCACACCCGCTCAAAGTCCTACAAGGGGCGGTGGAGGAGCTGCATACCACCCACAGCCGCCGCCACCACCACCACCCATGATGCCGGTGTCCTTGCCCACCTCGGTGGCCATTCCCAATCCGTCGCTGCACGAGTCCAAGGTCTTCTCGCCGTACTCGCCCTTCTTCAATCCGCACGCGGCCCCTGGCCAGCCAACCGCCGCCCAGTTGCACCAGCACCAGCAGCACCACCAACAGCACCACCCGCACCACCAGCAGATGCAGCTGTCCTCGAGTCCGCCTGGCAGTCTGGGGGCGCTGATGGACTCGCGCGACTCGCCGCCGCTGCCCCACCCGCCGTCGATGCTGCATCCCGCCCTGCTGGCAGCCGCCCACCACGGCGGATCGCCGGACTACAAGACCTGCCTGCGGGCCGTCATGGACGCCCAGGATCGCCAATCCGAGTGCAACTCGACCGACATGCAGTTCGATGGCATGCAGCCTACTATATCCTTTTACAAGCAAATGCAATTTGGTTCCGAGCCGGAGTCGCTGATGGTCAAGTGAGTTTCCACCCATTCCGAATTGTAGTGTGTGCCAGAGCTGGCGGGGATTGGGGGAATAGAGAGAGAAAGAGAGAAAGAGGGTGAGAAGGTACTTAACCCGACCCGGACCTCGCTTACAAAACGAAACCAATCAAGTGTCTTCTTCAGTTTATTTATTTCCCCAACTAAATTCTTTTATAAAATGTAATCAAAACCTTATTTATTGCCCCGCCTTGCCCCGTCCTCCACTGGCACTCTTGGCCCCCTCGCCAAAAGACCCCCAGGCGGGCCCTCAAGTCATCATCATCATCGACTTGGCCTGGCTTGAGTTGCATTTCGCAACAGCCACAGAAATGGAAAAAATCAATGACGAGCAGCCAATCGAAAGAGCTGCACTCGTTGGCCTCTTGCCGGGCCCCTGCCTTCTCCGCCTCCACCTCCACCGCCTTCCCTGCCGCTCTCGGCTGAGCTTTAGCTTTTTTCAATCAGTGGGTTCAAGGAGGAGCTGGGGGCACGGCGAGCAGGCGAGGTGGCACCCTTAGACATTCATTATTGGCACTCGAAAGTGCAGCCACGTTAGACGTTGCCAATCCAATCCCATCGAATCGAATGGAATCTCTCTCACTCTACCTCCCCCCCAATACAAACTATATAGTATACTCTGGCGAGCTCTGCCACACACGAACATGGAAATTTGGAAAGACAATCGACCATCAGACAAATATCTCATATATATACCATATCTATAACGCCACCAGACATTGCGAATCCTTGACTCCTTTGCACTCTTCTACATTGACACCGATGCACCTGCGCAAGGCCAAGCTGATGTTCTTCTGGGTGCGCTACCCCAGCTCCGCGGTGCTCAAGATGTACTTCCCGGACATCAAGTTCAACAAGAACAACACAGCACAATTGGTGAAATGGTTCTCAAACTTCCGGTAAGTTAACAATTAACAATCCATCCTAGTACTACATAATAGCCTATTGGAACAGCATTCATTTTTATGATTTCGTTTGTCGCCTGAGTTTGATTTTAAGTTTTCGGGGGGAAAGGAAATTGATTGCCCCAAAGCCAGACAGCCACCTGTCGAAGCCCTCGACTTGCACTCAAGAAGCACTCCCGGCCACATGCAACACCCCATTGTTGCTGTCATTCCGCGACTCCAACTGTCAGTCCGTGAAATTGCGCAAGAAGTTGCCAAAAAAAAAAGAGCAGAACTAAAGGAAAAACGACAGCTGCCGCGCTATTTCGGGGGATTCCGAGCGGGGTGAACCGAACTGAACGGAACCGAAGGGATCGGCTCGGTATTCAGTGTTCGGAACCAACGTGAAGTGAGGTAGGCCCGCATGCAGTCGCTGTGATTTGCGCGCCAAATCCGGGCCGCATCTGTCCGCCCCGAAAAAAAAAGGAAAAAGGGAAAACAACAAACATAAAGAAAACAGAGCGTGGCACAGGGTCTCACCTGGACTGCGACTGAGCCTGAGCCAGAGCCTTCCAACCCTCTTTCATCGCCGGCTTAGCAGCTGCCTCCGACTCCGATTTGTCTAAGACATGCGCAACGTCTTAAGGAATTGTCCTCGAGACACCCCAAGAAATACCCCTGCCCTGCGGATTTCCCTACCTGCGCACACTGCGCACAAGGACCGACCGACCGACAGAACACAAAAGACAACAAATCAAGACCCGGCACGCTCGGGGTTTATCGGAATTTCTGGCCAAGGGGATTTCTTGGGGTTGCAATCCCTTTTTCGCCGCAAGTTAACATTAGCGAACCCTAAACTTCGCCTGGGAATCGGGGAACAGTCAGCGGCATCGGCATCGGCATCTTGTCTCTCCGCTCGACTTCGACTTCTTGGGGCGGAGAGGTTAAAATGGGTGGGAATATTTTTTGATTTCCTAACTGGTTCTCGATTGTTTCTTTCCGTTTTCTTAGGGGTAGCTCTGATGTAACGGTTTTTACGTTTAGTTTCTTATCATATTCAGATTCCGTTCAGCTTATGGTTTATCCTTTGTTCTTTGCGAGGGGAAGGAATGCTTTCCCTTCTTGTAATCGCTTTACCCCGACATTAACCCGGGAAATGAATATTTTTAACAGCTTTATTGCTCTCTCCTAGCCACTAGTTAATATTATGAGTTTCCCACACTCACCGAACACACCGCTCACACACACACACACATCATTCATATGTAGACACTGGGCCGAGGGCTCTAATAACATGTTGCCCAAAGTGGGCACTTAAGAAAAGTGCCCCGGCCGGGGCTAGGAGCTCCTCTCTTGCTGGCGGTGATGAGACCCGCAGGATGAGCCACTCGAGGGCCTGCCAGCCAGCCTGGAGAGTTACAGTCAAGTGTGAAAATAGCGGAGAGCTGGGGGTTGCCCCAAGAAACTTGTGGCGCGGTCATATTAAAAAGTGTTGCCTACTTAAGTGCGCCGCCCCCTGCTCCCCACACACACACACACACACAGACACCCCCACTCGCGAATCCAACATGTGTGTGTGTGTGTGTGTTGGCTAATTAACAAAAGTGCCTTTTGTTCGAGGTCCTCAAGCAGGCCACTTATATAATTGCATTAGCTGCAGTAACTTCGTTTTGTTAGCTCGCCAAAATGCAAATAATGAAAAGAAAGCGGCAAAAGGACCTGCATTCAGCAGAGTCCTGGCGGGCTAATTAGTTTGTTTGCCGGCGCATACATATTCAGCGGGCTTCTTTCGGCCGCCTTTCATGGCGGCGCTCTGAGCTACTTGAGAGTCTCGAGCACAATGGCCAGGACCCTACTGGCAAAAGGCGCTCAAGGATACGCCCCCCCACACACACTCACACACACATGCTACACACACACATGCCACCCACATCTCCCGCTGTTCTTTTTACGCGTTTTGTTTCTCATCAAGCCACTTTCCTTTATTTTTTTGAGGTTAAGTGTCCTTTTGGCGCTTCTCCCCGACCCACCCCCGCCCCCTTTCTAGCCCCGCTCTCCTCGTCGCGTGAAAAGATCTTCTTGCTGTACTTCGATACATACATATATGTATATGTGAACACAACACATACACTCACTCACACTCACACTCTCAGAGCCACAAACACTGCCACACTCAGAGATACGATACTTGCTCCATTCTGTATGTATATAGACGTATATGACTTGTGTACAGATGCTTATATATAGATACAAATACCAAAGTGTTGCCAATTACTTCATTAATGTATGAGGTAGAGATGTCTGCATATGTGTGGGTGAGTATGTGTGAGCTTATTAATAAACATATTCGTGAACTGCATACGATTTCGCAATTGATTGCGGAAGCGCCAAAGATGATGATGATGATGATGATGTGGATGATGATGATGATGATGAAGAAGAAGGAAGGTGCAGCGAAGAAGGAGACACATGCACACACTCCCTCACACAAGTACACATCGACACGCATACACGAGCACACACACTCACACATACAAAGGGAGGTGAGATGAATGCTCTTGACAAAGCAACGCCTGCCTGCCTTTCAACAAGTGTTTCAGTGGCTCTCTCCCTCCCATGCTCTCTCTCTATCTTTCGGCGTGTGTGTGTGGGTGCGAGGCCCAAATAAATAGGCTACGAAAAAATAATATGCAAACTAATTAGCACTTCCGTCAAGCCCCAACGCCAGCGACATTCCGCAACGGCAACTGCCGCAATTGCCCCTGCATCTCATCTGCATCTGCATCTGCACTTGCACGGCTTATTATCTAAATTAAGTGGCGCATTCGAAAGCGCCCAGCTTCCTTTTCCTGCCCGGCCCCCCATGTGTGTGTGTGTGTGTATGTGGGCACAAGGATCGCCTCAAGCCCTTGCCACACCAGTCACACCAGCCACAAAGCTAATTGCAATTCAACGCGAACGGATGATATCCCGACAATCCCTAATAACTATGGACACCCGCCGCACAATGGACTGTGTCACACACACAGTGCGCGAGCTGTCACCCAAGCGATGCCTTTCTTTCGGCCAATCCAAGCCACGTCAAGCCACGCCAAGCCACGCCAAGCAAAGCCAAGCCAAGCCAACAGCCTAGCCTCATTATTCCCGGCCAGCTCCAAATCCCTGGCAAGCGTCCCGCTGTTCAAGTGCTGCCGCCTCCGGGGAGCTGGGCATAAAAAAAAAAACGTATAAAAAGCGAATGGGTCTGGGGGCCAGAAGGAAAAGATTTTCTATTTGCGCATTCTGCGCTTATTGTTTGGAAAAATCAACACGAGCGGCACTCGCACAACATGAGAAATGCATTTGGCGCTGCTACTGGGAAATCTTGAAATTAGCGCGATTATCGGAGCGTTGTCAAGGGGGAGAGAGGCGGCAGCGAGCAGGCGGATGGGAGCCAAAGGATTTCCAGCGAAAAGACAACAATTAGTGCGCGCCAGACAATGCAGGATCCGTGCGAGGAGCAGAGACAGAGAGAGGCAGGGAGAGCAGTCAGGCCGGAAGACAAGCAATCACTTACAGTTGCCAAGTAAGGCATAATATATCTATACCACCACCCCCACAATGTCCTCCGGTATCCTGCATATCCCCCATGCGAATGGCAGCCCACACACAAATCACTTGACTAAACAAGGCGACGCAGCAGCAGCAGCAGCCCGCTGCACTTGCTAATTAAATCCCCAGCCCCCAAGGCAGCTGCCGGAAAATGGGATGAAACCGCAGCTAGAAGATGCCGCCTCGACTTGCAATTGTTATTGCACCACCATGAGACGAGCTGCCGCTGCTGCTGCTGCTGCTGCACATTTGAGATTTATTAAAAATTCTTTACACACTCCCGCACAGACACACAGCCACACAGCCACTGAGCCACTGAGCCACACCCCCACACTCAGACACACACGCAGAAGCACTTGGGGCGCGGCTAAGAGTATGCAGCGAATTATTAATAATGTCATACTCAAACAGCGATCCAATATAATGCATTAAGCCAGCAAAGGGACCTCTAGAATCAGAGCGAGAGTGGGAGCGAGCAAGAGAAGCATTAGCGATTTCCTTTGAATTTGGTTTACCACTTTTACGACTTTCCCCCTATTCTTTTTCCCAACTCCCCCCCGCCTTGGTTCGAACCTTATTTATTCTTACGTTTGCGTTGCGATTTTTGTAAATTTGAATGCTGAAAAACAACAAAAATTAAAAAAAAAAAAATAAAAAATAACACACCATAGAATAGTTAAGAAACCAAAAACCAGAATACTGACCAATCCAAACATATTCCTCATCTACGCATCTGCAGAGAATTCTACTACATACAAATGGAGAAATATGCACGACAAGCTGTCACCGAAGGCATCAAGACACCCGATGATCTGTTGATTGCTGGAGATAGTGAATTGTATCGCGTGCTCAATTTGCACTACAATCGCAATAACCACATTGAGGTATGCCAATAACCACGCCCACCCACCACCACACCCACTAACACTAACACTTGACCCAACGCCCAACGCCCTTCCCCGTTCCGATCCGATCCGCACCGAACCGAAACGATCCTTCATGCACACACACACTAACTCTCGGTGCGTGGTGGATGCTGGATCGCGGGTCCGGGCGAGTCCGTAAGAACCACTAAACAACTAACAACAGATGACCTCAAGCAGGGAGCCAGCAAATCGCTAATCGAGAACAAATCGGTCCACAGGTACCCCAGAATTTCCGCTTCGTGGTCGAACAGACACTGCGGGAGTTCTTCCGTGCAATACAGGGTGGCAAAGACACCGAGCAGTCGTGGAAGAAGTCCATATACAAGATCATCTCGCGCATGGACGATCCCGTGCCCGAGTACTTCAAGTCGCCCAATTTTTTAGAGCAGCTGGAATAAGTGGAGGAGCTGGCGCTGCCGAGTCTGCCGCCATTGCCGCTGCCGCTGCTGCATCCGCCGCATCCGCATCCGCATACGCATACGGGAATGGGAATGCCACCGCCCATCAGTCCGGCCAACACCACCAACTGCAGCAGCAGCACCAGCACCAGCACCAGTACCACCAGCCACTCCAGGCCCGGCAGCAGCCATTCGAAGGCGAAGCGCAAGCCAAAGTTAAAAGGCTAAATCTGCGTAAGAAGCACGACTGGATATGATATGACCAACTCTTCTCCCCGACCGAAAAAGAACACACCACAAAGAACACATTGAAAACGGATTTTACAAGAACTTGATAGAGTTTTTTCTTTCGTGAGGAAAACACCTTTTAGAAGCAACAAAAACAAACAAAATATTTTTTTAAAAATTTCCAAAAACCACAAGACACACACACAGACTACATAACCAAAATACATACACTGAACCTCAGCAAATGAGCGACCAGAATGTGAAGAGAGAGTCAGGGAGATCGTCCCCTGGCCTCCTTACATTTACCAAAAACTGAAACATAGAGAACGTAGAGCAGCAGCATGTCTTAATCTAATGTGAAATAGTGCAAATTGAAGAAACCTGAGCCACACACCTGAGAACACCCACACACCGAGCGTACTTTACAGGCAGTGTAAACTGTACTCGCCGTTGGTTTGTTAGTTGAAATTTTTTTGAAAATATTTACAGCAGATTACGTATACGTATGAATAATGTTTAACAAATAGTTGAGCCGTCTAATGATCTACCGAAAGTTGACACACCAAAAACACACACAGACACACAAGCATTCCACAATAAACACACCTTACACACACACACACGCTCACAACGGTACAAAGTGTGTGTTCATTTGAGAGAAAGTCGCTCTGCCAAACAGGAACACAAGCACTGCTTGGCTGACCGACTTTCCGGTAAGCAGTTTTCCGCCCGAAACGAGCGCTCACAGCTTGCGCACTGCTTTACAAAAGCAAGCGCAGCTCTGACGGCCGAAAAAACGGGATTTAATATTTAAAGGACCCCCGAAAGTTACGGTTGCTATATCCCCCCTTAAGCGCTAAGCATATATTCGATGTCTATTAAGCGAAACTAAACAAAAAATCACAAAAAAAAGTTAAGAAAATTTGCGAAAAACAAAACTATTTAGATTTTTAAAAAGAGCGAGCGAACGAGAGCCAGAGTAATTCGTACGAGCTGCGGGCGTTAGGGTAGTTAAATTTATAATTTACAATACGTTATGCAAGACCTTCGACCAAAGTTAATTGTTAACATGAATCCTTTGAATACGGTTTATTTTTAATCAATTCTTATCCTTTAGTGCGCCACATTCGAGCACGCGTCTTAATTTTATAGAATAATCAACACACACACACATCACAAACACACCACACACTAGTCTGTTATTTATGTAAATAATTTATACGTTTAATTAAGTTAACGTTTAGTTTAATTAATTTACTTTACTTGGCCTTGAGTTGCAACAAAACAAAATATACACAAAACACCAAAAATACAAATTATAAATATGGTTTTTTATTCTTCTTGATTTCGATTGAATGGCATATGTATTTACGACCATTATTCCAAACTATTCTGGCTGGCTGAGATCGATCATGCACTTCTCACTCATCAGCACAGCAGACTCAGCATGGAAAGTGGGCGGGTTTAGAGGGATATGTTTGCCTGCTCTCCGCCCGACGACTTTTTAGGGGCCAAGGGGCGGGCAAACCCTGTTGTTGTTCCTGCAGTTGCCAATATTTTCCATCTTCAAAACGCAACTGCAGCACGGCAACAGCAAACAACATCATTAACTGCAACAACAACAACAAACAAACATCATCGAAGCATGCTAAACATTTAAGAAAAAATATTCGGCAAAGAACAAAACCATATTCCTCGACTGAAACGAACGAAGCGAAATTGAGTATTTCGGCCCAACAACAATTGCTCCTGCAGGAGCTTCACCAGTCAGCCAGCCAGCCAGCCAGTAAGTTAGTTTGTCAGTTACCCAGCCCCCCCCGTCCGGTACGGAACCCTAGCGCCCTCAGGTTGGAGTTTAGATTAGATGGGAACACCGCTATATAAGGAGCAGAAGACGAGGACGAGGAGATCGTCGCACCCCAGCAAACCTTTCGGCCACCACAATGATCACGAAATTATTGAACAATAGTTGAATTTTAGCTAAAACCAAATTAAAACTAAGCGAGTTTTTAAGCAAATCGCACTTTTGACATTACTATGGCAAAATTAGTCGCGTATAAGACGGTGAGTTTCCTAATCTAAGGCGAGTTAGAGAAGAAATTGAAATTCATTCAATCGAAATTGAAATTGAAATTGAAATTGAAGTTTGGATAATTGATGAAAAGGAAAAATTGCATTTGCGAAATTAGTATTTAGGGAAACGTACAAAGCAGAAGCTGACGAGGCAGACGAGGCATTCGCTAAATCGAACTGAAGTTTAAGTTTATCGCATTTACCCCGTTGAGTTCCCTTAATCCCTGAGTTTAAGCAAAATTCACAGCAGACAGAAGTCGAAATTCAAGGAGTGACGCGTTGATTGTTAATGCCTTTACAAAATTTACGAAGGAAGCGGCTTTTGGCAATATGGAGATGAGATTTGAAAATTTGAAAATTTGAAAATGAAAATGAAATTGATCTAAATACAATTGTAACTGATTTTGTGATAGAAAAGTAACTAACAACAAACTAAAAATCGAACTAACTGCATTATTGTTTCGGATAAAACCAATATGTGCGGCCTCGCATGAAGAGGTCGCCATACGAAATTATTGATTGATGTAAAAATAGTTAATTGACAATTGCGAGACGAGCGAAATTATTGAGAGACGAAAACCCATTTAGGCAATTTAAGGCGAATTAACAATAAACGTTTGGCTAACAAAACTTTAGGCGAAATTTTATCTTTAAGCGAAATTCGAGAAAATAGCACAGAAAAGAAAAAAGCAGTATCTAGGCCGTCGAAATTCTGGAAAAAATCTACTACCAAATTAAGCAATCAAACCTTTCTGTTCTGTTCAGTTTCACACATAAGTTTTTACCTCAAAAGGAAGGCGAATGAACCGATTTAACATACTTGCGTACCAACAATTGACACTTGAGCACACTTACACTTGCGTATATTTAATGCAACTTACATATTTCATACATTTATACTAAACATAAACATACATACTTAAACTTAAGTCAACAATTCAAGGGGGCGGGCCACCAAAGGGTCCGCCTCGAACGATAATTGGTTAATAAAAGCGAAATTAATTGAGAAAACAGAAAACAAAACAAATGACGGCGCTTGGATTTTTATTTACCAAAATTACCAAAAAAAAAAAAAAAAAAAAAAAACAAAACCCTTTACAACCTTTTGGCAACCTTTAAAGCACCCCCTTTTCGGTTCAACTCTCCCCCAAACTCCGTCAGAAGCTTTCGGCAATTGTCACCGCAAAATTGGAACTGATTGGCAACTACAACAACACCACCACCACCACCACCTTCACACACCTCACTAACCCAATTACCACAATTTCAACAACAACTATATGAACAACTCAACTAGTCGGTGGAGCGCAGAGACGAGAAGGGTAAGCGAAATTTCCATAATTCATCTTAATCGAGCGACGCAAACCAAGCGGCAGCGAATCCTGGCGTCCGCGGGCAGCAGCCGCGGCAGTCTTCAAGCCACCAAGCCCACCACCCTTCGGCCACGTCTTCTCGAGCAGCCAAAAGAACGCGAATAGAGTTTAGTTTCTCCAGAGCAACCTTTCGGTGTTGGTAAATTCCAAAAGAGCACAAACGATCCGCCCAGGATCAGCCATAGGCCAGAGTAAGTTCGTTTCTCGTTTTCGCCGGCCGTGCTGCTGCTGTGCCGTGGGTCGCCAGGTACAGTTTACACCCAGGAACTAAGTTAGCCTAAGCATTTAGATTAAGTGGAGCAGTAGCAGCAGAAGAAGCAGAAGAAGCAGAAAACCAGACGAAGAACGACAGCCGGAAACGGAAACCCAGCCAATCAGCGACACGTGTGACCAGTGTTGGTCCATCAGGAAGTAACAAGCAAACTCAAGGCATGAACAAACATTGCACGCAACCGATCACGATCGAAACGCAGACGATGAGAGCGATAGCGAGATGAAAGGCGAGATAAGTATATACCTACTACAAGTAAACCAATTACCAAAATATAAAAGCAGACGCAGCCATATGCAATTTTAACTAGATTTTAAAAGCATCAATACCGCAGATTACCAAGCAAACCAAAAGAAAAAAACAAAAATTACTGATTACTGAAATACAAGAAACAAAAAAATAAGAAAACAATAACAGAAATTGATCAGAATTGTACATAGAGACATTTAAATACAACTACATACACGTAATTAAAATATTACTACAGTTTAAGCATAAGCGACCCCCCGACCCACTCTGAACCAGCCCCTGACCCCAAGAAAATGGTAAATCTGGCCGAGGCCAGGTCATAGTTCACTCATAGCTTTACTGCATTGAAAATGCGCGCAGAACGGTTCCCGGCAGAAGGACGATGAAGGAAGGAAGGAAGGAAAGGGGGATAGAGATAGGACATGTGCCAAATCCAAATCGGTATATATATCAAGGAGATCCCCTTTTGGCAGGCCCACACACGCACAAAAACACTGAAGCAAATCAGTCAAACTTACACGTAGGGTACATTACTCCATGGTAAAAATCAAAGCAAATCTATTCGTAACTTCAACTTCAACTTAACCATAAGTTAGTTAAACATCCTTGGTTTCGAAGACATCTGATCACAAGCGAAGCAAATAAGAAGACAAACTAAAATAAAAGCACACAAAAATTTGCAGTTTTGGTATAATATAAAAGCGAAAAACGAAAAACAAAAAACAAAAAAAACGATAAATGAAAACGAAAAAATCTATTAACACGGCGATGAATATTTCAAAAGAATAAAAAAAATGATTGCGTTTTTTTAGTAGCAAGCGCGATTCTCAAAATTCCCAACAATTTTTGGCCCAAACAAAAAAATCGAAAAACCGAACAAATCACATCCGTTTGCAAGTACAATTTTTATCACTTATTTGGCGTAGGAAGAATCAGAAGAAGACGTAGAGGAAGCAGATGAAGGAGGAGAAGATGGAGTAGGAGATTACCAAGTGGTGCAGTTCCACCTGCACCACACCTTTCTGTTAAACAAACTGCAATAGAGCGGCGCACAGTGCACATACTTTCGGCATGCACTGTGCACCCGCACCAACGGACTTTAGTTTAATAATCGAAATTATTGGCAGAGCAATTCTGCAAACAGCAGCCAGAGTAACTAATAGTATTTATTCAGTTGATCAATCAGGAATCAATCTTACGCATCCTTAGTTTTGAAGTTTATGAAGGGAGATGTTAAAACTTTTGGCTTATGACGTAAACCCAACATTTCGGCCGCAATGCAAGTACATATATTGCCCATGGAAATTCGAAATTCAAATTGATATATATACAACAACAACAACATCATCGACAACAAAAAGCACATGAGAAAGTATAAAAATATAAAGAGAAAGTTGCATAAAACACAGAAACAGAAACGATAACCAAATAAAAACCACAACGATAAACGATAACAAAATACCTAAGTAACCGATAACAGTGAAGCCAGGATGAGGAGAATTTGCCATTTAGTTTTAACAGCCAACAATAGCCAGGGAAACATACGCAACTCGTATGTGATATTTTTGAGTTAATCTCTCACAGTTTTCCACAACCACAACAATAAATATTTTTACTCAAATATACAAAGCGAAAAAAAAACCAAACAAAAAATCGAAAAAATCGAACAAATCGAGAAACGAAGCCCAATTAGAAGCGACAATACGGAGAAGATCGGTAACCACAACAACAACACAGAGCACTTCCAGCAGCAACTTTTTTTGGGTTGTCTACACATATCAAAGATATAACGCTATATATACATACATATAGGGAGCGAGATATATAGGAGAGAGAGAGAATACATATTCCTTTGTGTTGAGTCTTTAAGCCATCCTCAGTTCAAATTTTACACAGAATATAACTGAATAACTGAATATTTACCCATGACCGAATACAAATATAAATATATATACATATAAACCAATACCAAAACTAATCCATAAGTGTTTATAGTTAAATTTTGACCGAACTCGATCTGGAATCGAGAATCGAGTATCCAGAATCGGGAATCAGATTTTATGCCACAGTTTCATTTGCAATAGAAGAGCGTGCCACGCACGAACCGGGATAATTTATAGTACAATACATGCGACAAGCAGACAAACAAAGTAAAATAATAATGCAAATAATAATAATAATAATAACGAATAAGCAACAGCAACCAATAACTTTTATAAAAACGATTTATATTTTTATACTGAAACGAAATCAATCAACAACAACCGCAGCAATAGCCAATTAGCCAAATAAGCCAAAACTTTTAGTTCGTTCACCGAGGTCTTCAGTTAGCAATTAACGACAACAGCAACAATTATGTTTTCATTTACGAATCAGGAGGAGATCTGAGTGCCCGTGACCCCCCCTTTAAGACATGCCCCCGGGCTGGGATTTGTCCAGAAACTGTGACTGCAGGTCACGCCACACATGAAATTGCCCATAGAATGGCGGTTCCACAAGGACCGCCGCCAGTAAATCAAATAAAAGAAGAAACAGCAACGACGAAGCCCCGAAGAAGATGCCTGCCTGCTGAACCCGAGGGAACAGAGAAGCGACGACGAGTAGCCACAATCAAAACTTTAAGCAAACCGTGCGCCTGCCCAGAGTCCGGATAAGTCCCAGTCCGACCGGGGAGTAATCATGTCGCCCAGCCCAGCGGGTGTCACACTCAGATCGACTCACATAGACAACAAGAATAAGTGATAAAAACTCTTTGTTTCACAATTCTCTTACGAGCAGCCACTCAAATAATCAATCAATCAATGAGCCACAAAACTTTGCGTGCGTTTAACTGGCTCCATTCCTGGCCCATAAATCGATGCTATATATTATATCCAAGGTATATATAGAGGGGGCGTGCCATGGCCTGCGAATCGAACTGCAAAACTCCTTTGGTTTACTCTCACACACAATAAAGCAAATAGTTACAGATATACAGATGCATCGATGCAGATGAAGCAGCAGCAGCAGCAATAAACAGGTGAAAATTGACAAAACGCAAATCGAGACGGGGGACCCAATACAGCCCCCAGACAATAGCCCAGCAATATTATTATTATTTCCCACTGGGCGCCCTTTGTAATCCCTCGAGGATTAAAGGCGCGCCACCAGCCGTCGTCAAACTGAAGTACAACCAAAACGAAATCGCACCCATTGGCAACCACCAAGAAGCAAGCAGCCATGTTGCATTACCCCCTAGATATCGGATATGAATATATATATATATATAAATATACTCGCGAATAGGCAGCCAGGAACGGGGTCAGACGTTTGTCAAAATTCTACACGAAATTTTATGTAAAACAACTGTAGGAGCAAACGAAAAACGCAATTCCAACGAGCCAATGAAAAAAGAAGAGCTAAACAAATATCGATTTTCAGTTAACGTTTTTCCTTCTCGGCCATCGATCCAGGTTTCGATCGATCGCCCCGACCTATGATTTATCAGATAGAAAGAGAGAGAGAGCGAAAGGCGGCATGCCAGGCGCCCCAGACAACTGGGCGCGGCGTGTGTACAATATGTAAAGTAATTTAACGTAAAACGAAGGCGATAAGCGAACACAAATGAAACAACAATATTTATACAGAGACTGCAAACAAATGTGATCAGATATTTTATAATGTATAAGTTTACAGAGCCATCGCTAGCTGTACTAGCTATATATTGAACTTATATAGCGGATGCTACCGATCAAATCAAAAGCGAACAACAGTAACAGAACAGCGAGAGCGACAAAAACACAGCAACAGCAACAGCAACCACAGTAGGCGTTAAGGTAACAGTTAGCTAACCGTAACCGTAACCCAAAGCGTAACGAGAGCCGTAAACGTAAGCAACCGATAAACAAAAGTATTTATAATGATATTTTTTACAATAGCATATACAACTAAATATAGCAAAACGACAAACAAACCGAGCGGGAGCCGCAGCTCACAAAAAGAATCAAATGCCCAAATTCCAAACTCCCAAGATCCTGTTGTAATCCACCCGAATCGAGTCCTGGACAACCGAGCTGCGGCCTCCACGCGCAACAGTTGCCTTTCACAGAAACAATTTACCATTTAAGTTACCAATAGTGAAATAGACAAGCCAAAACGGCGCCACAGCATCCTCCTAATCAATTCAAGGGGGGCCTGGCGCCGCAGTTTTTCCAGCCAGTTTTCAGTTGAGCATCATCTCCTCAGTTCGTTCGAATACAACAACAACAACAGCAGCAGCAACAGCAGCAGCCAGGAATAGTAGCAAAGCGGAGCAGAGTGTTTTCAGTTCAAGGTTCATACAAAGATTCTATTTAGTTCGGGAGCAGGAAGCAGGGAGGAGCAGGAAGCGGAAGTAGGAGGAGCAACGAAGAATGTCTTGGGATGGAGCAACCAATATATATATAAACATACAACACTTATGCACACACATGTATAAAGCAATCTTTTATATGTGAAGTTTAGTTTGAATTCAGCGAGTCGAGTCCTTCAGTTAGATCAACAACACGTTTCGACAGCATTATCCGCCTGAGTTGAGGCATTCAATCGTTATGGGAAATTGAGCAATTCTTAGTTCTGAACAATAGTGCCGGTAACATTTAAACGATAAGTAAAACTATATAAAGACATATATATATATATATAATTAGACATATATATAAAGATAAAATACATACTCTAGACGTCGTAATCCGTATTTCAGCATAGCTAACAAATGTTCTAAATGTACACTGAGTAATGAAAATCCGGAAACCAAGCAACAAACTAAAAAGGAAAGTAAGAGTAAGGTAGCAAGAGCGAGAGGGAGACCGTTTGCGTAGCATTTTCCCAGCGGGAAATGCAGAGAGAAAATTGCCTGGCCCAGGGTCAGCGACCTGCCCCCAAGAAAAAAAAAACCCCAGCACACGAACAACACACTCAGCCCCCCATTACGATCCACAAGAAGAACCCTATAAATATATATAACTTATTACTTATATAAGGAAATAAACTCGATGCAAGCAAAACCAAATAATAATAAATACAAGATAATGGTAGTTGCTATTTTAAATATGTATTACAAAACCAAACAAAAAATACAAAAAAAAAAGAAGAAAACAAAACTAAAGTCAGTCGAATTAAAATGATCTTCAGCGAATATGCAGCAAAAGTCTCAATTAAATGTTAAGCAGGAACCAAAAAGCCAACCCGAGCGACAACAACAGCCACAGCAGAATGACAGCAAAGCAAAGCAAATCAGTCAGACACACCTACATATAAGTATATATATACACTACTATATATATACGCAGTTTGTTCCAAAAACCAAAATCAGTACGAGAAATATATGATATTTGTATGCTTTTTTACTCACTCACACCATCATCATATAGGCCAAAGTGCAAACTGGGACAGATCGGTTGGAGATCCTCTAACGCCGCCTTTAGGTTTAATTTATGCAAACACACACACAGACACACACACGAGACACACTCCGCCGGAGGAGCGGAGGAACTACAAAATTGAATGTCAGCATAAGTATAATCGTAACGAGAAACAACTAAAATGCATACTCATAGTTTAGCAGTCGCCGTAATTGATTTATATTTTGTCAGCCACACGAAGCAGAAGCAGAAGCAGAAGCAGAATCAAACCGCAGATACATAGAAGAACAGACAGACACGAGACGAACTCAAACTCAAACTGAAACTCAAACTCAACTAAGCTAGGTACAAGATACAGAATACAGCATACCCAAAAGATACATTAAATAGAACTCATCATCAGCCACCTAAGACAGAAGAACAACCAACAGTAGCCACAACAACTAAATGCCGTTCCAACCAACAACAACAACAACAACTAGAGAAGAAGATCAGTTCACAGATGCATCACAGCTTACCTATAGTTTTTCATTTTTTTAGTTACATATACCACACACACACATAATAAGCAGGCCCAGACCAGAATCAGAATCAGCAAGCACCAGTTTTCAGAGTAGAATTACAGGAGGAGCTAAGGAAACATTACAATCAAGTGGTAGAATTTCGAAGGACACTTTCGGCTTAGATATAAAAAAATACATAAGGGAAAAGAAGAACAAGAATAACTTTCGGCTCAAAAGCAATGCGCTGCAAACTAACAAGAAAATGAAAAACATTTTGCGTAAATGCGTAAAAACAAAACCTAAATGAAGAATACAACTCTCGGCCTAGACTTTGGCGTGAATTTCGGAAACAAAAAAGGAAAGATAAATCTCAGACGTGGATAAGGGCGAAGAATCAGATAGAAATGACAACCAAACGTGACGACAGACGCGCTGCAAGCGGTTCAGTATCCTTCCGGCCAGGATCAAAATTCGCAGACCGTAAAAAAAAACATGTTTAGGTATAAGTGTAAAATTAAATGTAAAACGTATTTCGGTAATGTTCCTATGTAAACATATGACACACAATCGCTCACAGACAGACACGCGCGCGCATATATATGCCACATATAAATATATATATATGAGTGGGGAAATTGGAGTTTCGGACACACACACAATAAAATTCAGCATTTAGCAGTTTGGCAACTAAAATTAGCTGGGATAACCAACAAACAATGGGAAGAAACCAAAAATTTGGTCTGCGATTTTGATTCTTCAGAAGACTGGACTGCTTGCAAATAAAGAAACGAGCAAAATTAAAGTTAGCTTTATAATTAACAGGCAGCATTCTATAAAAACATTCGCAGATTACTTTCGATTCGACTTCGTTCACTTTCCCTTTCAAGAAAAGGAAAACAATTGTACTTTTCAATGAATCGCAACGCGTTTGAAAGCCCAACAAGGATATTGACAACTAGAAAAACAAGGATGTACGAAAACCAATCTCGAAATGAACTAAATGAAATAACAAAATTTGAAAACCTCTCGGCCATGTTTGGATAATTCTCTCGGTGTAAACATTCAGGACAAATTTACAAAAAAAAAAACAAAAAAACAAAACAAAAAAAACCAAAAACAAAAACGTAAAAGAAAAGAAAAACTTTAGGATTAAAAACAAAAATTAAAATCGTGAAAATTACGAATTCAAAATCCAAAAATTATAAGCAAAATTACAAAATTTTGGAACACAAAATTTCGTAAGCAAAAACTTAAGATGTAAGCGAAAGCAGGGCATTTCCGCTCGGCAAGCAGTACATATGTACGTCTGCAAGCAGTTCGGAAAAGCAGTAGACGAGCAGTAAGCAGTGGACGACCGGAAGGGAGATAAAAATGGGAAACTCTGAAGGAAATTTTTGAAAAACGTGTTGGGAAAATATCAGAAAAAGTACAAGCTTATTTTAAGCACCTTCGCGCCTTATCTTTAAGAACGTAAATAAATCAATGAAAATACGAAAAAAAAAACAAAAATTAAGCAAAAAAAAAGAGGGAAAGCAAAACCAAAAAAGACAAACAAACTTACATTTAAATAAATTTAATACGAAAACATTGTACATTTAGAAATTACGAGCAAAATTAAGCGGGAAATCGCTAGTTTCGATACATCTCCTGGTAGTTAACCTTATCTAAGCTTAAGTTTCATCCGCACCGATCTGATCCGATCCGTTCAGACTCGGACTCGGACTCGGGCACGGATACTGCAGAAAGCACATTTTTAGTTCCCCCTCAGTTCGGGTTTTGTGGAAAATCTGCCTTAAATTGTTCATTTGAAGAGCAGAGAAGCGAAGGGTAGAAGCTGTAGAAAAAGGAAGCTGAAGAAGAACATGACTAGTCAACAACAACAACAACAGAGGCAGTGCCAGGAACTAATCAAAATTAGTTCCCAGAGCTTGCTGACAATTGAAACCAATATAAGCAACAACCAAAATTCAAAATCATCGCAGCAGCAGATTTCAAAATTCAAAAACAGATAAAACAAAAATCGCTGGAAAGCAAATGAAATTAACAAAAAATTCTTAACTGCGGTTCGGAGCAAGACGAAAAAAGGTGACAAATGTATGATCGGGTTTTCTCTATATTAAAAAGAAATCCGAGAGCGAGAAAATTGAAAAAGAAGAAACTAAATTTATGTTCCCCCACGTCTCTGTAAATGTTTAGATGTATGAAAACGAAACCAGTCAAGGTTTTTGGTGGGGCTAAGACCGACTTAAAATTAAGATGTGTATGTAAAGAAGAAATACTGAAGCGACGAACACTATAAATGTAACGCTACAATCCTAGCCCATTTGCCCCGAAGTTTAGTTCTACAAAATTTGTGTATCCATGTATCCATTCATTACCCCGCATATATATGTATGTATGTAAACCCAATGCCCCTCCCCTGAGATTTGCTGACGATTCATCGAGCATTTGGCAGCAGCAGCAATCCTTTCAGCTTTCGAGACCAGTTTCCCCGAGTTCCTGTCCCCAAGCTCCTATCTACTGACCTGGCCAAAGAGCTGGCGGTTATCAAGCCTCAAAAATAAAACCAAAGTGCCCAGTCCGTCAGACAGCCCGAAGATCGGCACATCGCGGGCCGGGCAACTCCAGGACATCCAGATCCGTTTCGCACCATAGCACTCAAGGCAATACAAGCAAAAAGTAAGCAGAATTTAAAGCAACGAGAGAGAAAGAAGCAAAAAGAAAAACAGAAGAAGACAAGGCAAAGGACAAGTTTCGAACCAAGGATTTCGGTAACATTTCGAACGTAACTTTCGGCAGAGTTTCGAACAACTTTGGATTAGGCTTTTGTTGTTAATTTGTTTTTTTTTGCGACCACGTCTCTACATTCGAGCACTCGAGCAACATGCAACAGCAATATGCAACATGCAACAGCAACATGCAACACACAACAGAAGCAGCCAGCAGCAACGTGATACACGAGTTGAGCAAGTGAATAGCAATTTTTGAAATGGGGCCACAACGTCCGATCTAAAGTGCCTTCAAGTAACAATGAAAACAAAAAACGAAAAATAAAAAGAAACGAAAATACCAAAAATAAAAACTGTTAATTTTTTATGTAATTAAAGCAAACGAAGAGGAAGAAATTATAAATAAAAATTGTATAAATGAAAATTAAACGTGTAAAAAGTATAAACAAATTAAACAAAAAAAAACTAAGCGATAACGATGGTGAACGCGAGAGCGGTAACGCGAACGTAAACGATGAGAAAGGGCTCCAAATAGACCGGAAAGCAAGCAAAAACCAAAACTGCCTCAGACTTTGGCCTGGTCACACATTGTCCCTCCGACGGAATTCCTAGAGCTCGTGCAACCCTGATGCTGCGGAAAATCGATCACAAATCTCAACCAAAGCCATCCCAAGACCCAGACATTCGAACCCCAATCCTAAAGTCCCTAGAAAAAGTTGTAATTGACTACCTAAGTAAGCGATAAATATGTACGTATTTAGTTCTAGTATGTAAACGAGTGAAAATTAACGTAAATCTCCATTTAGTCACGTCATTATGTATGGGAAATTGATGATTTAGATTAGAGACGAAGACGCAAAGGTTTGGATATAGACACACCAGGACATATATATGTACGAGTATACCCCGAAAAACAAAACCCCTCTATACATACGCATAAAGCGCTGAGTTGCTCATCTATCAATGTACTTCGAAGACACGGAAACACACACGACACTTGCATGTACTATGCTACATTTAATTTAGATTTAGAAGCGATGAACTAAGTATCCGACTCACCGCTGAGCGGAGCGGGACGAGCGATGAACTAAGAGAACGGCATACTGAAGAGGTGGCAATTAGGTATAGAGCGAAACTACATTTAAGAACTCTCGACCTCCCCCTCCCCAATGAGGCGATCTGTGTGGACTCACATGCATTCGTATACTAAAATCCATAGCGTGTGCGATCGATCGATCGATCATCGATCCGCAGGGGATCGCCGATAAACTATAAGACTTTCGAAAAACGAAGGAGGAAACCTGCCGTTTCCCACTTTTGTGCTACTTCCTATCCCTAAACACACTCAGACACAGCCCACACACAACCCACACTCTAACAAAGAGATCTTGAGTTGGCAGCATCGTAATCGTTTCTTTAGTCGACGATGGGAAAGAACTAGCAAAAATTAGCAAAATTTAAAATTGATTATGTACCACACAGAAGAACACGCACACAGCCACTCTGACGACACACACCTTGTATATATAAGTATATGTATATTCCTTTGAGCTGAACATTGTATAACCGAGCGATTACGATGGAAACACTGAAAACACTGAAAACACTGACCACAGGAAACAAGGACACACCGCGGTGTGTAAAGGGTTCTTTGCTTACAACTTTTCAAACGAATTAAAGCGTTTCGGCCAACCTTTAGGATTGACAAGAGATCGACTTGAGGAAAAAAAAAACCTGCCCAATTCCCTCTCAGGGAAGGAAAATACAAAAACCTAGAGAGCTGGGCGGGATAATGCATCGTTTCGGTTGATGGATGCAAACGATCGAAATTTATCGTGATACCAAAATCAAACCAGAAAATTCATTTAAGTTCAATTAAGAGCGTAAATTGTGAAGAATATAGAAAAATGAATACTTTCAGTTACAATACAACAATAGACCGGAATGATTTCCAAGCAATAGTACAAACAACTTTAGAGATAACTTTTATAAATGTAATTGTAAACTAAGTGGTAGAAGGTGAGATCTGCTCCGGAATCTGTACGGGAATGTAAGGGCCAAGGAAAAATATATCCCAGTTCCCTAGCACATGGAGCGGACTGAGGAAAGAGAGTGAAAGCCCCGCGTATCCATAAATACGATTGAACATAATTTATTCTAAGTTGAGATTTTAACACACATTGATTTACAAATTTTTGATTAGTGCAAAGTAAGCGAAATTGAAGGCCAGCAGACGCCGCATATATATTTTCGAAATTCCAACTTGACAACACCACACCTTCCTCTTCTATTAGAAGCTGAGAGAGAAACAATTCAAGTCACTTCACACACAGTTTAAATTTATAAGAATATGTACTAACAATAGGAAACGAGACCCAATTACCCAACACCCCGATGTCCCGATCCCCTAAAACTTACACATTACTATTTACCAGAATATGAAACGAAATTAACGAAAACCAAAAGAAATGCAAAAGTAAAGTCAAGCAAAGCAAAAGCATACTTATATGAATGTAATACGCGGTGGAAACATACAAAGTTGGGAAACGAGAAAATTTCACAATCGACTATGTGTCGCGTATACACTTACGATAGTACGATATACTAACTTTATATGATTAACTAATTCATTTCGAATGAACATGAACCATAGCGATATATGTATAAGCCACGATTTGGTTACGGTTTCGATTTCGATTTCGTTTCCGTTATATAAACTTTGGTTTGGTGTACACAATTTTTGGAAACTTCGGAAACCACTTTCAGGCCAACAAATTGAACAAATTACATTTTGGCGGCACATTTTGTAGCCAGCAAAATCGGAAAAGAAAATCCCCCAAAATTGTACATTTCGCGCAAATTGAAATTCCAAAAAGAAAATTGAAATTTGGACTACCATTTAGAAAGTGCATTTAGCGCTAGGCAAAAGCAAAAACGGCACCACTCCACACCACACTACATCACACCACGAAGAGTATGAAAATGAGTATGAGGTAAATTCAGTATTTGGGATATAAGCGAATATTATTACATACAAATTTATATTTATGCAAGCG
Organism: Drosophila orosa; assembly: GCA_018904745.1. NCBI lineage: Eukaryota > Metazoa > Arthropoda > Insecta > Diptera > Drosophilidae > Drosophila > Drosophila orosa. Next base: position 29,227 of record JAEIIH010032013.1, read on the forward strand.
ACAAAATCGAAACAAACCATACTAAAATTGTGTAATGAAAAGGAAATGGTAAAAACAAGAGCATAACACTAAACTAAACAATATGACATTTTTAATCGAAAAAACCAAAACAAACAAAACTTATTTTATTGAAAATTATGTAAAATTTACTAAGGAAAAAAACCAAAAAAAAAAAAAACACACACACAATAAAAGTATATTGTTTATTTTCATCTTTAAAAATAAAGTTTTAAAATCGTATAAAAATAGTAATTGTTTGCCTGACGTTTTTCTTGTTCGAGTATGAATGCAATTAAAAAGGTAAGTTATTATTAAAAGCAAGGAGGAAAACTAGAGGTGAGTGTACTCTACTGTATCTGGGTATCTTCAGTATCAAAAACTGTATCCGTTAATAGACGGAATATACAAAAAGATACAAATATTAAATTGCGAATGACCCAGTCTAGTTTCGAGAACACGAGTGACGATATACTATATACTATACTAATTGTATAGATAGAAGGGTAATCCATTATATAATAATACAATTTTGCGGAAAGTTTAATTTTTGATCAGTTAAAAACCATCTCTGGAGAGTGTGAACAAGAGTGGGATGTAATGTTACCATGTTCAATTTCCCTTTTTAGATTATAAACACTTGAATGAAATTGCTGTATTACTCCCTAGATTCGATGGTTTCAAAGAACTTGTATAGGAAATCGTTATCCTAGTTAGACCATATTTGAAGTTCCCAAAGTTATCTGCACGAATCTAAAATGTTACCCGTTCTTTTTTATAAAATCTTAATAATGTAGTTGTCCGATCCATTTAATATTCATTCAGAAGCGCCCTAAGGATATATAATTAAGATGGCTTTTATGTCGACATCTATATTGAAGCGAGTTATTAATTTATTGCGAAACACAAAAAACGATCAAATTACCCATTGGGGATTTGGCTCACATTTTATAAAGACGTCACCACATGGCTATTTATTCTAAATCTATTTCATTTTTACAGAAACGCCAGAACTCAGCCATGAGAATTATTTGTATGTTGCAAAATCTTGAAAAAAAAACTTTATCTGACCTATAAAAAAATCCAAATCCAAATCGTATTTAGAGCATTATAAACAGAGTTATAGCCATTTTAAACTTTACTAAAAATGATAAAAAAAATTTTAAAAAAATTAATGGTTCAAATTTAAAACTTTGTATGCAGATTTGTTAAGCTTGTAAAAACAAACACTGAATTGCTGTCCAAATAAAGCATTTTTGGCGAAGTTATAGAGTTTTTAATCTTTATGTTGCCCCAAAAATCGAACTGAAACAAAAATGTTGATAATTTTTCGGACAAAAGTACAATAAATCGATTTCCCTGAACTGGGAGC
>JAEIIH010032024.1:0-17160 GCA_018904745.1 Drosophila orosa
AAACTTAACCCTATAAAACATTTTCATTATCCCTTTTCCCAATTTAAAATGATTTGTACTTAAATTAGAAAGCATTGAACCACGAACAAATTGATATTTTAGCAGTTATGACAATTTAATTTGTATTTTCAAGTCTGCGGTGCAAACTTGAATACGTTAAGTTATAAACTGTCTTCTGGCATTTACTACAAGTTAGCATTTAGCATTAAATGCTTTTTTTTTCAATAATAATTAAACCCTAAAGTTATATAGTAACCACAATGTGGTAACTCTTTTCCTCACCGCTACTGTAGCCTCTTGTTCTCTCTGCACAGTTTGAGAGCCACAATGCCGGCTCACCACCACCACCACACGCATGGCCATGTCCGCCATCTCGCTCTGGCACACTCACACTGGCAAGTAGCACCAACCATTTTTCGTTTTGTGCCTTCTGCCTTCTGTTTTGATAGAGCGAGACACCCGCGGAAGTCGCACACAGATACACGCTCTCACAGATACAGGAGCACACAGCCCAACAGCTGCTGGCCGAAGATACATTCAGTTTTGTTTGGGCCGTCGAGCGATCGAGAACGGGAAGCACCGCCAGTCCCAGATACAAGTACGGATACGGATACGCCAGTTGATTTCGAAATTCCGTCGCGTGCGGTTCGCTGCCCGATCTCCCGTCCTAATCCGCACAAAGTTCAAATCCACTTTCCGATCGAAAAAGTCAAGCGCAACAATCAAAGCACAAAGCACCAGAAAGGAGCCAGAGGCAGGCTAATCAATCCGGTGGCGGCCATATTTTGTTGGCACTGTCGCCGCGGGTTCTACCCCGTTCCGTTCCCCTAATTGCGATTGTGTAGGGCCATTTGTCCGAGTCACGGCCGAACAGCAAAGAGTTTGCTCGCGAAAATAATTTGCAACACGTGTTGACACAGTGCGTATGATAAATGTGTGCCCGGCACAGCAGCTCTGTGCGCGTGTGTGAGTGTGTGTGCCAGTGTGTGAGAAGAGGCCCTGGCTTCGATCTGAATAGTTTGGCCAAAGCTAAAGAAAACCACGCGGCGCTATCATCGCTTGATTCGTTATGCCACTGCTAACACTTGCGGATATATCGAAACCAGAGTCAGAGTCAGAGTCAGCGTCAGAGAATCGCAGCAGCGAAAGCACAAATCCCCACAAAGGAACAACAAACAATAACTAGAAAACAAACACGGATACGTATCAACAATAAATAATCAAAATACAGGTGAGCCACATATTGGGTTTCGTTGGATCTCCAATTTGCCGACGGCAAGAAGTTTACTTTTGAATGCGACAACTTTCCCCTAAGAGTTCTCTAGAAAATACATGGAAATACATATAGAATTCATCATTTATTTATATTTATAATATTTATTATGCGTTTTAATGCCAGCTATAAATAGTTTAAAGATTTTAGAGGGGTTCCTCATACTCATTTGACTTTGATTTAGAGTATTTTTTCGGTAATGTTTGGAAATAGTCCAAATTCTAATCGAACTCAGCATTATAAGATCTTGACATTCATTTTAATATCTGATAAACGAAACCCCATAACTTTCTGGGCTTCAAAAATCAATCTTAACTAAAGTTCTTGCTAAAAGCGCTCTAGTAATTCTCAAGTCGGAATTCTGTGACATGTTAGTATCAGAGATTGAGTAGAATCGGTAGCTAAAGAGATTTCGTTGTGAAAGGGATAAAGACTACGACTGCACTTCTGTTTTGAGTGTGATATGGCATAAAATAGAGCTATGTTTATTAAAGCAAGCGGATCAGAACTAAAACCAGTTGATCAATTGATTCTCTCGTAATTTACAACTATCACTTATATTTAAGTTCCAATAAAAAGCAACACATCTGTGCGGCATTATAGTTTATTAAAATGGAAAAAGACTAATCTAATAAATGGTGTTGTTAACAAATCTTTAGTGAAACCTCCAGATGGTTTCTGCGTTGTCAAGTACAAAGTACTTTGATGTTTCATAACGATCATTGCTCAAAGAAAACCATATTTAATTCTACTTGCAAGTATCAGAATTAACTCTTTTCTGTAATGTTATTTATGTTTTAAATGCGCACCAAACCAGACCATTTCTAATGAAGCAATCCGTCATAGAAGTCAATTGATTCACAACTTATTTGGCAATCTCAATTGGGGAAGGAGAATGCCAGAGTGCAATTCGCCGTTTGGCGGTTCTGGCATTGGCGAATTCCAAATTGCCAGCAGCCATCAGAAACACAACTCGGGGCACTTGAGAAATACATATTGGGGCTCAAGAGATGCATGTCCAACTCACACACACAAAATCGCGAGTATTTGGGTAATATACTTGTTTACACAGCAAATGCAAATTTCTGTTGTTCTATCCACCTCTCGATGGCCAGGCAGCTAAGTGCCTGCTAGCCCCCAAGTTGGATATACATACGTATGTACTTGAGACCATCCCACAAATTTATTAATTAGAGAAAGTATGCGATGGACGAGTCGCAGGAAAAAACCATTTCCAGTTGTCATTCATTCATCACCGGGATGCCTCACGCGCGCATCTCGAATTCGGTACTCGAATCCATCGGAAACATTTGTTAGTAGTGTTTATTTTTAAAATGCTTTGCTTTATCATGCCGATTTCTGCCAGAAATTCGAAATAATATTAACTTATCGTGAGAGTATCGCTGCTCTCAACGAAACACAGCCGGGCGAAGACATCAGATCCGCCGATGAGTGGGCGTGGACCAAAATGTTCGCTTGCTGAGTGTGCAAATTTTTTAGAAGACACGGAAAGAAAAAACAAGATCGAGCGATCAAAAGGATTTTGATTAATATAAATACAAAATTAAATATAATACAAAATTAATGGTATTTCTGAAGAGAATCAAACTGCTGAGCAAAGTAACATTGTCAAAGATGCGATTCGATGCTGGCAAACACTCGAATAAGATTGCAGGTTATTTAATTCAATAAATAAAGTTACAGATTAAACAACTAACCCATAAATTAAGACTATATTTTTATGTAAATTAAACATTAAAGGTCTTGCACTTATTGAAAGAAGCTCTTTGAAAGAAAGCACTCGGGGTTTGCTGCAGGATTCAGTTTGGAAATCTCTAGTTTAATTAGATTAATGGGTTGATATTTAGGGCCAAGTGTATCTAATCGATTTTATTTTGGCTTAGTGTACGATTTGCGATTCGGCATTTATAGGAATTGGCCAGCGCGTGTTTGTCGTCAGAAGTCGCATGATTAATTGAGTGCGGAGATGGGAGCAGATGTTGCGTGCGATCTTGTGTGGCTATGCGTATTTTCGGTTATTGGACGAAGGCCTACTCATGGCAGGGCATCTTGGGTTATCTTCCATCTCGGAAGTGGTCAGATTGAAAAGTTTACGCATTCCACAATTCGCCAAGAGGCGGCCAGAACAGATGCAGGCGGAGAGATACGCAAGCTTGGCCACGGCGGCTTTGATCATTTTACGCACCGGCGTACAGAATCGGGCGTAATTGGAGGGCGAGGGTGCTGCTCGGGACTTTCGGCAAATTCATCTGGGTTTCATTCAAAACTTTGGCAAATGTAGCGAAGCAATGCGACAAGTAGCGAAGATGCAGCACACATGCCGAGATACAGCTGTGCGGATACAGATACATGTGTGTGCAACCCATTAAATTGACAAATTTCATTCATTATGCTGCGTTCTATTCGATTTCTTTGTGCGTTGTGAGTTGTTATTTGTGCGCTGTGCGTTGCTCCATTCACGCGGCAATTAAACGGAAAATGTTAAAAATACACTTGCTCGCCCATATACACTTGCCTTGCCCACGAGTGTCTCGCGGATAGCGCCTGTCTTGTCGCTGGTCTCGGTCTTGGCCATCCGGTTGCTTACTAATCCCGCTGCTCGGTTTACGCGGAACGGCGACTGGCCCACAACAGGTTGCTTGGCACAATGCTCCCCATTTGATTACATTGTATAAACACAGACCCCGCCACAGATGATTTCGGGTGTAGCTGCTCAAAACAGTCGCGAATCTGCTCCGGACTCCGGACTCTGGAGGAGCTTCTCCCCAAACAGTTGGGCCAGTTCACTTACGTAGCTCTTGGTGTGAGCAGCTCAGGAATTTGGTCTTGGGCCGCCATTCAATCCATCAACAGGTCTCCACATCGCCAGACAAGACAGACAAGCCAGAAAAGTGTGCCTGCTTTTATTGTAAGTCGAGTTTAATTACAAACTAATTAGGGAGCAACAATTCAATTTGATTAACAGCCCCATAGAACGTCGCATCGCATCTCATCGCGGCTTAGGTGAGGCTTAGGTGTCCGCTTTCAGATTCCTCGAGATTCCCCCGCTTGCAGACACAATAACACTCAAATTAAAATCTTATAAAAGTCAAAATAAACAACGGGGCACAGCCCGCGGGGGAATGGAAATAGGGAAACAGAACCAGAAACAGAAACATAAATCCAATAGACAGCGCAGCACTGGAAATAAATTACAAAATTTGTAAAATAAATTAAATTAATTTTATTCGAATGCCACAAAAGTCAGGCAGCGGGCAGCCAAGCGACACACTCGATAAGACATCTCGCGCGGGGAATTGAGAGGCAGCCAAAAGATGCAGCCCGATATCGGGTAGAATATCTCGGCGAGGTTGCTGCCGTAGCTGCTGGTGTTGTGTGGTGTGGAATGGTCACCGCATTCTCTGTGGGGGCAGGGATTTCAACGGCGCGCAACGGTACAAGGCCATAAACGTTGGTATGCTATCTCTCTAAGCTACTATTCAGGGCTTTAAAGTTGACTCGAGAGGTGCTTAAAGTGATTAGACGAATGTGTGATCCATAAAAGTCAACAACGTGTCGATATTCTGAAAGGATTCGTTAAAATCGTACAAGTGTCAGGATTAACTCTTTCTTGTCTTTATATTTTCATAGGTATTTTTAAGCCGTTTGCGGTTGCCTATTAATTATTCAAGAGCCTCCTCTATCGTCACTCTTTGATCTGAATAATTAAATTAATATCTACATCTTTATGAAGGCTAATAGTATCATAATGACAATGCTTAAACATAAACAAAGGCGTAAAATTAGAAGGCAAAAGGTTTTTGATTGAGGGGAGAGCAGGTTATAGTTTCTATTATTTTTTAAAAGCGGAACTAAAATCGTATCTTAATGGATGCTTGTCTAATTTGTTATAGGATTATACTTTTAAATTGTCTTGTTACGGGGACAGCTACTTCAAGTAAAACATTAAAATAAAACTAGAAAGGAAGCTGACTTTGCGAAGACAAAGTGTTTGCCGCATTGCAGTTTGAAATTCAAAGCAACCATTTCGAAGCTATAAATACACCTGGAAGTTCAGATTTTCCCAGATTGTCATATAAAATTATCGATTTAAGATAAGTATGTATATCGGAGTAGAAACCGAACAAAGGACACGGCTAAATCGACTCGACTGCTGGTGGTCAAGTCTCCTTCAATTCGTGGCAAACTTTTGAATAAACTTATAATACTATCTGATTATATTCTATTATATTCCTTTATAAAAACATTAACTTTTATTATATAATACCTATATATACTGACGAATATACGGATTTTATGAGGTCAAAGATAGGAAGGACTCTTTCTAATTCTTAGACAACTAGGCATGTGTCTCATTACGGTGTCTTAAAAAAAGTATACTGTAAAATTGTTCTGAAAAATAATATTCAATGCAGATATAACTTATCAATGTCCTTATGATAGGATTTCCAAATAATATATCTTATATCTTATATAAATATTTACTTATATTATAGCTGCCATGTTAACGTGTTATTTGAGTGACAAATAACATTAATTTGATTTAGATATAGCATATTAATTTTCAGTCAAACCCATCAACTTGAATTCGATAATGTCGAATTTGGCAAGCGAGATTGTTTAAGTTTTGACTTTTAAACAAGTCAGCAGCTTATTTAAATTTATTAATAACATGCTAAATAAGGAAAATGAGTACAAAATATAAAAGGTCATTAATGTACTTACCCGCAAATCAGAAGTTATCAAAATAATTATGAGACATGGAAAGTTAAAAATCTCCTATGAGGTTAAATAAGGTTCTGGTTAAAGAAGTGTTGAATATAGTGTAATAGGTATAGGTTGTGGATATTGCCCTAGAAAATGTATTAATACCCCTAAGTATTCGGGAATATAATTTATCATATTTTAGGACCTTGTAATGGAAACATTAAAATGGTTGTGTATAAAAAAAAAGACTATTTGGTGACATATTGTATTGAAGCTTATAATTCTTAAATAATGTTTTAAATACTGTAGTTATATTAAATATTCTAGATATAATTTTGATTTTATTATTATAAAATTCTACAGAGAACCGATCGATTAGAAAACAGTATAACTGGCTGCCCAGATCCATGCATTGGCATAATATAGAGTTCCTTCCCTTCGGCGCGCTGCAGTGTATCCATCGGATACAATCCACTTGTACGCGCTGCTGTATAGGCAAAACAGATTGAAAATTTATCGCGTATTTCGTTTCACGTTCGCATATTGCTTGTTTACTTGCGTCAAACATGAAACGGCCAGAAGAAATACAAGCACAACGAGCAGAAGAATCCCAACGAAATGAAGAAATGAGGAGAAATCCACGAGGAGGCGGCTGCGGGGGATCTGGCCTAGGCCGATGACTCAAGAGCAGCCAACTTGGCGTTGGTATTTTCGTTACAGCAGCCACACCGAAATCTCTATTTTCTTGTTTTGTATATATAATCTGCCTCGGCACACACGCGAGAACTGAAACTGAAAACAGATCCAAGAATATCTCGGCTCGATATGCGAGAGTGGGGTGTCGGCGGAGACAGGGGATCTCGGATCGTGGGCCAAGGGGATGTGTATCTATATCAGTTTATCTGGACAGTCTGGCCACGGGCAGAGATCGATTGCAAATATCAAAATATCTATAAAATGCAGCCGAGATATTCTATCTGGGGGATACATTCGCCGCCTCTCGCTCACTCCCGCGCGACGGCAGCAGCCTCTTCGCCGTCGTCGCCGTCGTCTCCGCCGTCGTTTGGTAATTTTAGAAATATTCTTAGAACCGAATACAGAAATCTGAAATCAGAGGAATACCGAATACCGAATAGCGAAACACCACGCGCCCCATATACACGTATATTGTGTAAAGAGTTTATTTTTGTAAGAGATCTCTCGGTCGGGTGCGGACAGGTTAGAGAGCTCTGGCTGGGGCTATGGCCAAACCATATTTCCGATAATCGAACATCTCGCATCCGTAAGTGCGCTGCGACTTAGTTAATCATGTTTGACAACATGGGGTCGGCCCGAGGTTGTGTTTTGATTTCGAATTTGAATTCGATTTTGATTTCAATTTCAATTTCGATCTGTGATCTCCATCTCCGAGCTGCCTATGAATATGGAAAATCAAAGCAGACACGCTTGTTTTGTTTAACATTTGTGCAAATGTTGCGAGGGGCGAAAATCGTTTCCATTCAATGGTAATTTCCACAGTTTTATGCGTCTCAATTAGTGTTGTTTCAATAATAATCGAAAGAGGCCATAAAAAGATGAAAAATTTGTGGATTAATTTGTACGATAATTGTGGCGTGAACACGACTAGAAAATGGGTTGTTGCAATCAGATTATAAAGATGTTTTGTGGGTGTGAAAGTAACCTCAGAAAATGTTTCTATACATCTAGATAACTTGATTAAATCGAGTTGAGATTATAATAATTATTAAGCAAGATCACACACAGATCGTGTGTCAAAAAACAAGTGCAGGAAAGGTTACTTACTTACATACATCATCAGTTCTACGATCGCAGTGTGACATTTCCGTGTTCCTTATATTCAAACTCCTGAATCCTTAATATTAAATAGAATATATTTTCTTATAAGGCAATACTTTTAGATTAAATATCATTTAATTTCTTATGATATATATTTAAAATACTATATCGTATATTCCTTTTTTTTCCATTCCAGCGCTCAAATTACCAAAGAAACAAACTTTAGATTAGGCTTAAATTCAACGCACTAGTTCGTCTAGAACTTACTTGTTAAGCCCCCTAAGGAGATCTCCTGGATAGAGAACCCCTTGAACACCATTCAAGTGCAGCATCCGGAGGAGCTCTGTTTCTCGCACAAAATGCTACAGCATCCCGCCACAGATTTCTACGATTTGGCGGCGGCCAATGCGGCCGCTGTCCTCACCGCCCGCCACACGCCCCCCTACAGTCCCACGGGCCTCTCTGGATCTGTGGTTTTGCACAACAATAACAACAACAACAACAACAGCAGCACCACCAGCAATAACAACAACAACAGCAGCAGCACTCTGGACATAATGACGCACAACGGAGGAGGCAGCGGAGGACTGCACCTGAACAGTGGCAGCAATGGAAGCGGCGGAGGCGGAGGAGGGTTGGTCAGCGGGGCAAGTTCCGGGGGCAGGGAGAACTTGCCCAGCTTTGGCTTCACCCAGGAGCAGGTGGCCTGTGTCTGCGAGGTAAGTTGATGGTGGAAAGCGCTTAGGAAACTGACAAGTTCTTAGAAGAAAAATTTATAGGATTATTTGGGGAAGAACATTGTCATATTCCTTTAAAATAATATTTTCTATAAACTTTTCTGGGGAAAGGATGGATTATGTTGTTGGAATTTTATATAAAAGATATAGTCATACTTTAATTATTAACTAATACAATGAATTTTAGTTGCAGATATTTTATAACTAAAATAATATATAATATACAAATAATCCTTATCTTCTCGAACTAGTTTCCATAGTTATTTGAGCTTAAGTGAAACATTTTTGTTAACAGAACTCTGATCCTGTTAATTTTCAAGAACCTTTAGGATTTGAGCCTCAAAAACAGTATACTTGACCCTAGAATATCTATTAAATCGATCAAGACTTCTTTTACCTATCTGGAACATTACGATTGATCTCTAACTTGGTAACTCCCCTCACAGGTCCTTCAGCAGGCGGGCAATATCGAGAGACTGGGCCGCTTCCTCTGGTCCCTGCCACAATGTGATAAGCTGCAGCTGAACGAGTCCGTGCTGAAGGCCAAGGCGGTCGTTGCATTCCATCGTGGCCAGTACAAGGAGCTGTACCGCCTGCTCGAGCATCACCACTTCTCGCCCCAAAATCACGCCAAACTCCAGGCCCTGTGGTTGAAAGGTGAGACTCGCCCGAGACGGCTGCTTAACCCCAAAATGTTCGTACAAAAACGAATTCTTTCTCTCCGGCTGTAGCGCATTATGTGGAAGCCGAAAAACTGCGAGGAAGACCCTTGGGTGCTGTTGGCAAATATCGTGTTCGCCGTAAATTTCCACTGCCCCGCACCATCTGGGACGGCGAGGAGACGAGCTACTGTTTTAAGGTGAGTGCGCCGAGTCCTGGGCCGCTTTTCATTTTAATTGTGGCAAACGGCGAAATCGTACAAATGTCCGTTCGTTTGTCTGTCTGATTGCCTACTGAGCTGCAACTGTCTGATTCTGCCAGGGGTAACGCCTTTTCGGCTTTATCGGGGTAATATCCTCAATATATATGTACATACATACTTCACAGGAAACGGTGTGTTTGCTCTATGGCAGGCTTTCAGTTGATTAAAATAGATAAGGCTCACGCCAAGGAGTTGAACTTGAAAATCTACTAGGAATATTTATTGGTAGAGTATTTGTAGGGTATTTAAGTTTTGACAGCAGTTTTGATTCGATAAAAAACATAACAACAAACTCTTGAAAAACAAAACTATGTACATCTACATATATCATTGCTGGGTACTACAGCTTTAGTTTTTTTTGAAGCTTTCAACTCAGGACAGAAGCCATATCTACCCTCATAAAGAATATATAAAAAAATCCACAGCCGAGTTGATCTAGCCATGTCCGTCCATCCGTTTCTACAGAAATACTTTTCTCAATTTTAAAGCTATCTATGTACATATGTCTGAGCAATTTGTTTGATTTCAGAAATCCGGTTTAAATTTTATTAAATTGTATAAAATATTAAAATATCATTAAATGAATAGGAAATTATTATGCAAATGTTTATACAAAGCTATAATATTATAAATAATATATTTTCTATCATATTTCCATAGACCTTGAAGTTTTAATGATATCAAGTGTGTACAACTTTCGGCTTTCGTTAGCTTCCTTTCTTATTTAAATGTAGCCTTAAAGTTAATACCAAAGTTTCTGTAAAATTTGACTTGTTTATCCTGTAATGTATATTTTTTAAAAGTATTCAAATATATTCAAATCTATCTCTTCAGATTCAACTACAAAGACACACATTTTCTCTAACAGATTCTGCCACAAAAATACCCTTTAAGGGAACATCTATCTTTAGCATTTTTTATTTCAATTTCAATTCTTTTATAGGAAAAATCCCGCTCGGTATTGAGAGACTGGTACTCGCACAATCCATATCCATCGCCGCGAGAGAAACGCGATCTGGCCGAGGCCACAGGACTGACCACCACCCAGGTGAGTGGCGATCCCCGATGCCAAAAACGAATAACCAAAAACCGAAATTCAAACGAGAAAATTAAGCCAAATGTCAAACGCATCTTTTGACAAATTTCAATTGCAATTCCTCACAGATGCCATCCTCCACATGTTAATTGCATCTCATTAATCATGGCACACACAGCCCATACTTGCGAATGTCTCTAAGCTATTTTTGGTGCATTTACAGGTTTCCAATTGGTTCAAGAATCGACGACAAAGAGATCGAGCCGCCGAGCATAAAGAGTAAGTTGCAATATATATAGCCATATAACTATATAAATTTCTGGTTGGATTACTGGGTAGAATTAGGTATACTTTGTATTTCGCAAAGCTCCTTAGTCGGATCTATATCTGCTCTGGTTATATCAGTGGCCCACGTATAGACCAGTCTATATCTTTATGCTTTATTTGAGATGTATCTCGCGCAAGTGTCAACGCGTGCATGGTACCGCGAAAAAAATAATATATTAATTTGCATTTAAAATTTCAATTACAAAAGCTGACGACATTTACTTTCAAGGCCGCCGAGTGGGTGGGTGGGTGGAAAGGGGCCAGAAGGGGGCTGGCTAATTAGTGCCAAGGACATCACGATACTGGCGCACGTTGGGGACGATTGGCGGTCGGAGGCATTGAGAGAAAGAGCCGCTGACAAAGTCATTAACATGTTGTTCCAAATTCCAAAATGTATATATGCCTGTATTTATTTTATTATTATTATTTGATTTGTTGATGTTTACTTTCCGCTATATAGGCATATCCCCGGCATATGTCTGGCAGGCCTCGTCACTAATTAAAAACCCCAGTCCTTTCCTTTCCTTTCCCTTTCCTTTTCCCCTCAGAACATTCCCCGGAACATCTGCATTTCCGCTTAAGCAAATAGTTTCAAACAGTTGTGGAACTCCTTTGGGCTGCTTCCTCCTGGAGAGCGAGATCGCGAGAGATCCTCGGCCGCTGATAGGGAATATTTTCTCAAATATTAAACATCCTTTGGCTGGCTAGCATCCTTTTGTTTGTCTGGGCCCGGGTCCTTCTGCCGCTGCTGCCGAAAGTCATGTGAAGTGCAAACAGTTGAAAAAGTGAAATGGATTTTGTGAAGTGGCCGCATTTCCCATGCTCCCATGCATCCGTCCCTTTCCGCTAACTAACATTAGTTGGTATATTGCCAAAAAGAGCCAACTTTCGCCGAGATAGTTCCATTATACTAAATGGTATATCACTTACCGCTCCTCCACAACGGGCCGCCTCGCCTCACGAACGGCGGCCGAGAAGCGAGAAATTGTCGTAATAAAAATGAAAAACAAAATGCAAAAAGCAAAAATGGTAAAAAACAGAAATAATGCAAAAATATTATAAATTGGATGCCGTGGCAACCGCAAGGCACACTCACACTGCTGCGCCCGACAAAAAAGTACGAGTATCTCACAGATACACGTTCGTTCTCGGCTATAGTTTGCACTGCGTAGCTTCCCTTTCCCAGCCGCCGTTCCCCCCTCCTGGGCCGTCTCTGCCTCAGCTCCTCCTGGCTGGTAACCCGATATATGTTTATGGCTGTTGCCTCGATGAGCAACTCAGTGTGCTGCTACTTTAACTTTTTCATACTGTTTTCCCCCTATTCCTTTTGCATGTGCAGTCTGGGCGAGGGTGTGTGCGAGCGAGTGTGTATCTGTGTTCCATGCAGCTTTGTGGCAGCCAGCAAACCACATCGGCGCCAAATCCGAATCTAAAGCGGCACTTTGAACAGCCCAGCAACTGCCAAAGTGGTTATTGTTTGAATAGGCACCACCTTGGCAGGGCCAGAGCGGAGAACGGATAGCGGACTGCCGTCTAGGTAGATGGATGTGGGACAATCCGTTTGAGATAGGTCTGAGGCCCCTCGAAGATCCAGGCAGCTATACAAGGCAGATCTAGGCAGATTATTTAATCGAATCAATTATGGCACCACGGTGGTTCGCTCTTTATAAAGCTTTAACTAGGGAGGCCATTCGCGAATCAACAAATTTCTCTGCCCGGCCTCTGTGGCATTGGTAAATGCAGTTCTAACATGTAAATTTATTATCTGGGCACCACTTCTCTGGAGGTACCTAGAAATCAATAGAATCCCCAAGTTTTCTACATATTCCTCACCGTTTTCTCGGTCTATATTTTATCATATAAATAAATATGTATGAGAATCTTCAGGTTGGATTACGTAGCTAGGCGTGGCTATAATTTGTGATAAACTTGTTCATGCAAATTCCAATAGCCCTAGTTTTATAGTTATTGACCTAAATAATGACCTTGAAACCGATATCCAATTTAGAAAGTCATTCTAAAAAGGAAATATAAACGATTCCTTCGCCTAAAAAATTATCTGAGAAATTTTAGCTTCAGAAAATGTTATTTTTTCGGTGGTTTTTTGACTGACTTGTCAAGATTGAATTGGGTATTATTATGTACCTATAATACTGGCAAAAATATTTAAAAAAATGCACTATATTATGTCACCAAAAGTTTGCAAAATCGAATTTGCATATATCAACCTCTAAACCAGCGGAGGGCACGAGATCTAACGGTTTGAGCAGCTGCTCTGCCAACTGCCTCCGAAAAAAGATAACGGTTTGAGCAGTGTGAGCAAATTGAGCCACGGCGTGCCCCTCGCTGCTCTAAATCTCAAATTGAAAAAGCTTTTGGTCCTAGATGAGGACGCAGTGGCTCGCTCTTTCAGCTCAGGCTCTTTCCGTTAGTTTTTTTCTTTTTTTTATAATAAAACTATAAAAAAAAGTGTTTAAAAATAATGCTTCGACGCTGAAATCTCGAGTTTGCATCAACAAATCATGTGTGTTTTGCGATGCCCTTAAAGCTCATTTTCTAGGATATTCTATCTGGCTAATGACTAGTGCCCGTTTACTCTATCTAAATATTTAATCACAAATCGAATATAGATTCAGTTTTGCATTACAAATAATTGAAATGAAATCACCCATCCATATACCAAATCTGCCAAGGCATGTTGCCTATTTGGCGGTCCAGGCTCAGCTGAAGACAAAGCTTAGGGCCATGCGCGTATAGTCGACAGTCGAGCATACTGCGGTTATAATCACTCGGTAGCGATCGATGTACATGGTCACGAACATCAGGTACTTCTTATTGGTCACCTCGAAGCGCCAGAGCTGCTGGACTTCCCCAAGGAGGTCCCAGTTGTCGGGCAGGTCCGCCTCAAAGTGCTGCTCTCCGACATACTGGAAGATGCCGTAGTAGAGCCCCAGGGCAGCCAGCGGGTACAGGATGGGCAGCAGGATGAAGAAGAACAGGCCGCAGCTGTAGGCGAACTTGAGGAGCGTGGGGAAGGGCAGCGGCTGCATCCAGATATCGAACAAGTGCTCGACCAGTGGCTGCATATAGTAGACCAGCTTCCCAGGCATAGACACGCTGTGCCACTGGGATAGGGACTTGTAGAGCTTTCCTGCAGTCTCCGATCTGGTACTTACCAGCTTGCGCTTGTGCATCGGCTTATTCCAGGTCTTGTGCATGTTTATACGCTCTAACTGATAATTTGAGGGGTTTTCTGAAGGAATTTTGAATTTGTAATGCCTAGCTACATGTCAAGAAGTGCTTAGGGTACAATACTTTTAATTAAACAACAATTTTATATTTTTTACAACGTTTATTTTTAAGCATTTTAAAATAAAGATTGACATACCTTTAAATGCCTAAGTAGGAACAAAAAAAAAATATTATTATACATGAAAAGGCATAAAGAAGTTATATATAATATCCTTCTATCCAAGTGGTTTACATTTAAACTTTATTTGTAACAACAGTTTTAATTGGCTTTTTTTTAAGCCAGAAAAATAATCTTCCACGCATAAATTTCTCGCTTAGAAAAGGTGAAAGACATATGTACGTATAATCGTAGTTATAAATGGGGATAAAGATGTACATAGATCATTGGTGGCCAAAGCCCTGACTCGCGAGTCGATCTCAGAATGTTAGCCAAGCAACAGATTGGTCAAACTTTAGTTTTGTGTCTGAAACTATGTATTGTTTAGACATATTTAGCAACTTTCTTGTATTTCTTAATAACACAATTTTAATTCCAACATGCCTATGTAGTGTCTTACCAAAACTTGTAAAGTTATATCTGTATATCTCTAGCTATAGATGAAGTAGATGAAAGAAAGTAAAAGGCGCGACAGACCTATTTTATATCCCATAATGTTCCAATTCTCCAATATTTCCTGACAAGTACACTCTTAACCCGTAATGAAGGATGCTCTTGAAGGAATCTCATAGGTCCCATCATCAGTTGAGCCTTTCAACGAGCTCCTTGATTGATCTGCTGGCATTATGCGCATTTCTACGGGAATTCCTGGGCCTCCTTTTCTCCCCTAACCCTCACTCGCTCACTCGCTCGCACAAGCCCAATTCCAGACGTGTCCCTGTCCCTCCGTCTCCCCCCCTCTGCCCTCGGGAACAGCAGCCACCATCATACTTCATATACATACTTCATATACTCGCATTCGCACTACCGAGGCGACCCAGTCCGAGTGCCACTTCCAGTTCCAGTTCCAGTGCCAGTCCCAAGTCCATCCCACTCCCCGTCCCTGTCCACGCCGCTTGTGTTTGTGTATGTGTGTGTGTTCCCCCTCCTCATCCTCCGCCGGGGAACGTCGTCATCATTCTGCGTTCGTCGAATGCCACGGTTGGCTGGAGGGTAGCTGGCCAGGGTATCGGGTTACCACAAAATGTGCGTGTGTTCTTTATTCGTTCGTTCGCCCTGCCCTTCCCCGCCAGCCGTCTCTGGCACGTTATTCATTTTTATTCGTTTTATTGTACATTCTGTTTTTATTATTATGTATTTTGCGCTTTTGCCCGTCTTGGGCCCTCGTCTCCTCGCCGCCGCCTTTGTGTTTGCCTTCGTTTCTTCTCCGCTCCTTCTCTCTGCTCTCTGCTTCCCCGTTCCTCGGTCCGTGCTCCGAGCTCCGAGCTCCGATGGCGTTGATAATGATGTTGTTGGTGATGATGGACCGGCTGGAGGCGCTTGCCATCCGCATTGACATCCGTGGCAGCCCATCTCCGCATTTCTCCGCATCTCACTTACCCGGGAGTGGGTGTCAAGTGTACGCTCTCTTGACAATAATTAGATCTCATCTGGAGGCAGCTCCTCCTGGTGGTGGACACACAGTAAAAAATCCAAAGGTGCAACGATAATGTACAAAAATTGGCAGTGATTCCAGCAAAAAAATGTATTTAACAGGAACAAATTATCATGGGTGTTACTACTACCATACTCCATAAGCTTAAAACAATCAGATTTGCATTGAAATATCGTATTTTGCCTTGTTGCTTGACTAACCTTTTTTAAATATATCCATGCAGACTTTTTCGCAGTGCAGCTACTCCACAAAACTTGACCTCCGCAAGGGTTTCCTAGGGCTTCCCTTAGGTGCCTCTCTAAGCTGCTTAAAGTACGCACAATAATGGGGAGATTACATAAAAGTTTGGTTAGGCACAGCGGGGAATGGCGACGGGATGTTCTTCCTCGGGGCAGGGCAATTAAAAGGCAACAAAATTTTGAAAAACTGTCAAAACAATCCTCGTCCAGCATAAAACGCGCCACACGCCAGACATTCTACATACATATATACCTCCACCTTGGGCCTTGCATTTCGATCGTTTGGATAATAAAATATCTGAAAACGATGGTAACCTCGGACTGGGGTAATCTTTGGGATCTTACATAGTTGTAGACAAAGGCACACAATGCCCGGGCAGACGCTGGCTAGACGAAAACGAAAACCCCAAGCCGGGTCCGGCTGGGTCTTCCCCATCTTCACAGACTCTCCGAGTGTCAGTGGTCGCCACGAACATTAACAACAGCCACACACATGCGTAAATTAAATGATAATTTATGATCAACACCTTTTCAGATTCCACTTATGGATCGCCGTTGCCCGTTTAGTTGGGTGTCCTGCTGGGCACACGTCCCGAGATTTGTGTACCGATCGCGCAATGCGATAACTCAACCTGTTCTCCCAATCTCCCCAGCTTCGTGGTCTTCTGAGCCCTCTTTTCAGGGCCTGCGCCTTCGAGGCAGCGTTTCATTTCGTGGCCAGTGTGTGTTTATTTGTTTTTGGGATTTATTGGCTTATAATTTTTATTAGCAATGGAATTCCTTGGAAGCCCGAGTCCAGCCCTCATCGCGTAGAACCACATGATGGCTCAGGCGCTCCGTTTCCCCTGATCCTTTCTGTTTCGTGTGAAAACGGTGGGGTTATGTCATGGGAAATAGCACAGGAATGAGAATATTGAGCTTGGCTTTAGCTAAAAAGAGTTTCAAAACCAGATAAATCCTTTGCAAATTGAGTTTAGAACTATATACTTCTTTCTAACCACGATATCCATAGTATATCATTATAGAAATACTATCTTAAGCTCTGAAGACGTTAAAATTCAATTAAAGATTTACCTATACTTCCTAAAGTATATATATATATAACATGGAATGGATGTTTTGACAATATGAAACTAGGTTTAAGCTAAAAAGAGTTACAAAACCAGATAAATCCTAAGCATAATGAGTTCAGGAACATTTACTTACTTTATAGGCACGATATCCGAACAATATCTCTAAATAGAAATACTATATAAA
>JAEIIH010032025.1:0-10007 GCA_018904745.1 Drosophila orosa
GTTCCTTCATACAAATTCATTTTGCTCTTAATTAAAGTCATAGCTGTCATTGAGGGATTTTCCCTTGGAAAATTAAGGGAAAGAGAGAGTGTAAGTGCATGAATCAGAGCCCCTGTCCCGCCACTTAGCGCCCCCCCCCCTTGTTTTTATTGTCAGTTTTATGAGCAAAGCCGGACGGACGCCTCTGCTGCAGTTTTTAAATGCTCTCACCGATCAACGGTTAATGCCTCGGAGACATGCTGGAAAATCGGGAAAATGTCTGAGAGGGGACAGCAGCACTTTTCTCACCTTCCCGTTTCATTTGATTTTATTTGTTGTTTTTCCTCCGCTTCGGTTCTTCTCCTCCACTTTTTTTCTTTTGGGGTCACTTCTGGGCCCTCGCCTATTAACTTTTTGTGGTCGACGACATCCGTTGAACGTTGACAAAATTAGAAAGGCGTGGGCGGGGCTTGACTTTGTGTCAAATGAATTAATAACGTAAAAATGTCAAACCTTAATTATCATAAATAGACAAATGACAACAAATATTAGGCGACCCATTTGTTGGGTGAGGAAAGTGCGAAACTGCAAGATTCCCCATGCCTAATTATATATAGTATTTCTTATAATAGCCCCTCATTAGTTCGAATATAGCTGACACTAATTCGCTGGCGTGGCAATCAAATTTATGAAATTACAACGCCATTCTCCTTCTCGCCTTTCTGCTCGTCTGATTCTTAATTAATTTGTTTGCCTTTCCATGAATTAATTAATAATGGAAACTCAAATGAGCCTGATTGTTGTTCTTTCTTATTTTGTTGTTGGTGGAAAGGTGTAAGAAATTTAAATTGTTATTTTTGTGGGACTTACTGGCTTGAGTGAAATGGAAAATGCTTGAATAAATTATTGGCT
Source organism: Drosophila orosa (assembly GCA_018904745.1). NCBI lineage: Eukaryota > Metazoa > Arthropoda > Insecta > Diptera > Drosophilidae > Drosophila > Drosophila orosa. The sequence continues at coordinate 892 of JAEIIH010032025.1, forward strand.
TCACTTTAAAAATAGAAAGGGTTGGAATGAGAACATGTGTATTTATTGGGGGGATCATTAGAAATAAATAAATTTTAAGATATTTGACCTAGTTTTTATTGAGTATCTTTTAACGACAGAAATATGATCAATTCCTGGTAAATACAGTAATCAACATTTTGTATCTTGTTTCTATTTTATATTAATATTAATAATTACTTAATACAAAATTTGTCTTCAAGCTTCTTTAGATTATTTCATCTTTAATTCGTTCCCCACTATTTTTCATCGATTAAATTAAGCATGAAATCGAAAAAGAGGAAACACTCAAGTGCTTCCAAGTTTTACTTTTCATGTGCCCGCCCAGAGAGGACTTAATCATTAAAATTCACTTTGCGCCTGCTTTAAAATCAAATTTTTGGAACCGTAACGAGGAGTGGAGACGGGGTGGTGCTGCATAGTAGTTTGGGAGCATATGCTGCCCGCTCCGGGAGAATTATGTGGCGCAAAATAATAAAAGGGAAACTAACGCAGGCAAATTTATGCGTTGTGAAAAGTTTTTTCCCTTGCAGTTGGCTGCCATAAGACACAGCATACTTATGGCACCCACTGTCCAGCCTCTGAATGGAGTTTCTTTTTTGTTCTATTTTGTTTTTTTTTTTCTTTTTTTGGAGGCCGGCAAATAAATTTTTTCGGCTTCTCGCTGCCTTCTATTCTTGCCTTTTCTACATCTCCACGGCAAAATGAGGCGCAACGAAGCGTATGACAAACAGATTTTTCTCAAACACAAATCTGTGCTCCGAAAAGAAAGGAAAAGAAACGAAACGAAAAGAAAAGGCGCTGGCAAAGGCAAGAAAAAGTGTAGGAATTTCCATAAAATTAGAATAACAGCAGCCGGCAGCAGCGACGCTGACGCCGACAGAGGCAGCACCAGCAGTGATTCTTTACCGCCGACGGACAGCCCCAAAATTTATGAGCAGCGCCGAAAAAGAAAATATGCAAGGAGCAGAAACAACAACGACGACAACGCGGAAAAGTGTGCAAAGCCTAAGCAGGGCACTGATCAAAAATTAAAAGAAAATTTACAATTTAACTGGGGAAATACCATCTTTAAGATAATAACAGAAATCTATGGCATACTCAGCTGAAGACCCCAAAAAACCTAACTTACTTAAAGCCCCAATAATGCCCTAAAATATTATTATTAAATATATTTGACATATTTTATTATATTTTAAGTAAGTCACACAATTTCTTCCTGTGCACCCACACTAGCACCCTCGCACACAACTAAAAAAAAGCGAGTTCAACGCCAAAAGAGACAGCGGAATTGTGTAAAAAATAATTGAAGCCGAAGCAGCGACAGATTTTACACACGCACGACTGTTGGAGGAGTCCTGGATGGCAGAGTGGGTGCCTGGGTGCCAAATAAAATATTACGGCAAAAGCAAAACCCTTTTTTGTCATGTCCGCCATTTTTTCCCCACTCGCAAAACCCACTACTTTTGTCCCTAGAGAATTTTTTTATTCGCGAAATTCTACCATTTTTTTTCAATTTGTCCTGCGCCAAGTTTTGTGGGAGAACTTACGGTAAGTAATTTATCTTGACAGTGGCTTTTGTGTGTGAATCTGTTCTGCGCACAATTTAATTTAATTTTAATTCCTTCGATTCACGACTTTTCAGCTTTGATTTAAGTTTAGTTTTTGCTTTCAGTTTCCAGTTTCAAATACTTTTTCTCTTCAAAACTAAGTAACTTTCCTTCTTGGGTAACTCTGAAAGGCAATTAGTAAAGCAGAAATAAATAATGAAGCAACTGATGTTTATTTATAGAATTTGGTTAGCAACGGTTTACTCATCCCTAATTAGTGTACGATTTCCTGTTCATCAATAAATGACAATAAAAAGGAAATAAAAGAAAAATCAGTTGCCTAGTGATGATTCCACAAAAGAAAAGATAAATAAATTAGATACGAAATTTAATCAATAAAATATATTTTCTTTTGCAAGTTAATGTAGGCTTTATTAATCTTAAAATATACATTTATCAATTTCTTAAAAGCTGCGATTTTAAGAGATATTCTTTTGGGATTTAATAATGCATTTATGATTTCTTTCTTATATACTCAGCAATATTGTTTAGTTCTAATTACTTATTTAAGGAACAGCTAATAAAGGATACATTTTAGTTGCGACATTTATGTTTTGTTGATTTCATATATGGGACTTTGCTTTTTGCCCTTCGCACTATTTTTTCCCAAAGCGCATCGTTTTTCTTTTTTTTGTTGGTTTACCCTATATTTTTTGTAAGGTTTTTGTTATATTGCTCGCCGTTTGTGGTATTTTTTTTGTGATATTTGCTGTGGTGCAACTATTTTCCGTCGTTTTTCGTCCACTCTCTATCTCTATTTTTTGTGCTGAATTGGAATTACAAATTTTTTATTACTTTGCGGGCAACTCTTCTTCTCTGCATTTTTTTTTTTGCTGCTGTTCTCTGGTTTGCACTAGAGAGAGTGAGTGTGTGTGTGTGTTTTTTCATAAATCTCCAAATTGAGATTTATGTTAGTTTTGCATATTTTAGCCATGTCCAAAAGCGGTCGCCATGGCCCACAAAAGGACGAGGCCAAAAGCTTTAAAACTTTTAGTTTTTGCCGTGAGGCGAAGTGGAAGGGGATTAATAAATTAGTTTGCGGTCGAATTGTCGCTCTTCGGGCTCTTAACTTTTTGATTGCCGTTGGCGGTTAGCTGACAGATGGCCAGCAATTAGCTATTTAGGCGCCCAAAGTTGGTGTCATTGTGCATGGCGAATTTGGGATTGCAAAAAAGTGAAAGGCCTTTTTATGGGGCAATTTGAGAAAATATTATAGTTTTTTCTATGGAAAATAAATTTAATTAGATTGCAATTAAGGTTGGAGTTTAATTGCGGGGATGTTTGGTCTGTAAAACAATAGTTTTAAGTGATGCATTTTAAAGGCAATCAAAAAATAAGTTAATTGTATGTTAATTAAATATAAAATAGAACCCTTTATAATAAGTTAGGGTACTTTTTCGCTGCCGGCATTACCTTTCCCCTTCAATAATTCCGATTTCTTCCACTTGATGATTTAGCTATTCAAAATGTTTTCAATATTTATGCAAATGCCTAATCCACTGTCAGAACTTGAGCTCATCGCTTAAACATAAGTATTTCTATTGGAATAGAGCCCTGTCCCTGTCCCCTACCGAAAATCCATAAAATCCTCGAAAATCTGCCAGATGTTTTCCTGACGCAATGGCGAAAGAGAGAGCAGTGGAGAGAGAAAGGCCTAATAATCTGTACGATTCGCCTTTTCGCCTTTTGCCAAGAGATTTATTACCGTCTCGTTGCGGATAAGAGGAGTGCAAAGGCGGACGGAGACGGAGATCGGATCGGGGGGATAAGATATATATCCGACTCGGGGACTTGTCTCCTTGTTTATGAATATCTCTGCGTCGCATCCACTGCAATGAAGTCATTTCGAGACACTTCTGTTTCGGCTGCTGCTGATTTGGTTATTTATCATTATTTCTTTTATGACGCCATGTGATACAATATTTATGTGCTGCGAGGGCTGGCCAAAGAGTTATGGCCGCCGGCATTTGACATTGACACAGTTGCATAACTCTGGGGCACAGCCCAACGCCAACCCTTTATCAGCTGCTGAGCTGTCAGTTACGGAGGCCAATCAACGATGCCATTTGCCTCTAATTTGATGAGAAACCCACAATCAGTTAGCCCCCCTCTATATATTTGGTAGATTGATTTAAATAATGGCAGGAGGGGGACCCAAGACAGCTTGACAAATCTGTTGGAAGCTCGGAAAACTATTAGCATACGGGGGCTTACATATGTGAGCGAAGACGGGAGCCCAATAAAACCAACCCGACGACCCCCCAAGGCGCTGACAAAAAACTTTCAGACAAGTTAATCATTTGCGGGATATTATCAATCCATTTTTGGGTTTTACCAAAACGTTTTTCACTACCCTCAGACAATGAGAACATGAGCTAAACTGATATTGAATTGGTGCTCAGACTGGGTAAATGTAATAAAGTTTTAAGGAGATTATGTCAGCTTTAAAGGCCTTGGAAAATAGTTACCTTAAATATATTAAAACACTTTAATTTATTTAAAGTCTTTCTGATTTGTATAGGAAATGTTTATTTAATACTTTCATCCTTCAATAATTTATATATTTTCTTTATTCGATAGTTAGAGCATTTGCTTATCGTTAGGTTCATCCAATTCCTTTGTTTCATCCGCACTTCACCCCGGAATCCCCCATCATCCCGGCAGATGGAATTCGGATTATAGTTCGCCTCTGCGTGTGTGGGATTTGGGCACATCATTACACAAAACTCCCAGAAGTAAGCTTGGGCTCGTGCTTGGGACCGACCTTTCTTTCTACATATATGTGCCATATACATTGGGGGTGTGAATAAATGCAGAGGAGTTGGGTGGAAATGGAGGACAGGCAGCTGCCATGGCAACCATAATAAAGCTTATAACACTTTGCATTTACTACACTAATGCAAATACAATAGAACGATGTGAGCAATGTGTGGATGAGGGGGAGAGTTATTGCACTATCAACAAAAATTAATAAAAAAAAGTTTTAAAGTAAATTTTAGACTTGGAAAACATTAAGAATAACAAAAATGAGAACTCCTGATAAGCTGACATCTCTCATATTAATAAAGAACTATGTATAATATTTAAATAAATTATTTAAATTATTTTTTCGCAGTGTAACGGCTGCGAGTGTGTGCCCTGCATCCCATATCGACTTCAATTATGCCCACATATGTCGGTTGAGGCACAAAATTTGTTTAAGCTTCACTCTGGGATTAAAATTTGCAACTCAACGAGCAGGGCGCAGGATCAGGGCTAGGGCCAGGACCCAGAACCCAGAATACAGAACCCAGGATCTGGGGGCCAGGACCCAGGATGAAGGAAGGTCCAAGGACCCCTTGCTGTGCCTGTGTGTGCCTTGGCTTAGATAGCCCCTCTCGGTTTGGGCCATTTGGTTGCTGCGGTCTCCGAAGTTTACTGCGGTCTGACTCTGGCTGCTGGAGGGATAAATTGAAGCCGGGATTGCCATCAAGGACCCGACCTCCTGCAATGAGAATTGAACTCATTACGGCTAAAGGGATTGAGATTGAAATACAGGCCTGGGGGCCGGCATAATGCTTATTGGCTTATTGTTCTCTCGTCCTGATATCGAGTAACAGGTACAGGCAGTAATTATCAAAAGACTGTGGCGAGTGGTTTGTTTAATTGGAAGGGACAGTGAAACATAATTATATTGGATTAAATAGCACTATTATTCGTTAAAAAAATAATATTATAATAATTGCAGTGCAGCTACAAGAAAACACTCAATAATAATATTACTTTCCAATCAAATATTAACTTAAATTTGAATAAAAATGGCATTACCTTTGTATAAACTTTAATATTAAATAAAGTTTTCAATAAAGAATTGCCCTAGCCTGTCCTTAAATTTGATCCTGCACAGCATTAAGCTTTATTTTTTGCATTTCCCCTCACAACAAAAGCATGAAATATACAATAATGTGATTTGAATTTGCCGCCGTATGCTTGGCACATTTTTCTTTGCCCTCTTGAACACCCCCTTTAACCCCTTGCAGCCGGCGTTTTGTGCTGATTTAACACTTTAAGCCTTTTGCCACAGTGTGGCACTCAACAAGATGATTTATGGTCGGCAAACGCGAGAACAAGAAATGCAAAAGAGAACGGCAACTCGAAAAAGTATGCAACATACTGAAAAAATAAGTTATAAGTGGGTATGGCAGAAAGTATGGCAAAAGAGGGGGTGTACACTAGGAGAAATTGTGTAATAAAAACGGAAATCTATGTTTAATATTAGCAAGCATAATTCAACTCCTAAAACTGTATTAAACAATGTTTTATCTTTTAATCTTCTTATTTATATTACTACTAGAGTTGTTTTTAGTGCACCTTTCGGGGAAATGTCGACGGCAAGTCACTTAAAAATGGCTCAGCAAAAGGTGAACCCACACAGGCACACGGATGCGGACATGGCCGAAATGCACTTAAAATGCAATGCAGGAAAGCAGAATAAGAAGCAGGGAAAATGCAAGAGCAACAGCTACACTCAGCCACAACAACAACAACAGAGAAAGCAGCTTCCACTGGAAAAATCTACGAAAATACAAGCAACATGGGGAAAGTAGTAGCCACATGAAAATAAGGGGATGGGAATAAAAAATAACCGAAAAGTAACATCAACACATCAGGTACATCAGTGCTTGTAATTTCACAGCAAAAAGCAGCATCCGAATTCGGTTAAAATCCAGAATTTTAATTAAATAAAAATATGAGAAACATACCTTATGGCTGAGAATATTTCTTATATTGCATTCTTTTGAGCAATTCATAATGATCATTAAATAGGGTAGTTTTTCTGGCTCTGCAACAACATTCAGCAACCAAAAGGCATACAAATAATATAAATATAGCAAAAATATAAATTACTTTAAAAACTTCTACCTGAAGGCGTCCAAACTATAGTTAAGTGTTATATTTTCGCCCTAGTGTGCGGCTTCTGGCCAGGGAGCGTGTGCGAGTGTGGAGTGCCATCAGCAAACACTTTCAAGTGCATTTAAAGTGAGGCACAAACAGCAACAGCAGCTACTTCAGCACTCTCCGAGCCACTCCCCCGGCTTTTCCGACTTTTCCTACCCCTACCGTGCCTCCATGAGCTGTTAAGCCCAGACACCCACTTGAGCCGCCCATTGTCAGCCTCTCTTCCTTTCCATTTTCCATTTCCGCGCTCTGCCATTTTCAGCGTTTGTTGCCAATAATATTTACACTAAAAAATGTGCAATGTTACCATCAAGACAAAAAAAAAAACGAAAGAAAAGTGCAACAGTTTGCTTGGCAAAATAGTGAAAAACGGTGCAAAGAAAAAGGGGGGCCTTACTAGGCGAAAATCCGGAAACGGATTCCGGCTGTGCCAAGTTTTGTGCTCGAGCAACAGTTGGCTGGCATTTTGTGCCTAAATATTTTCCAGCTAAAAGATTTCCGGAAAAGCTGTTACTATCTCGCACACCCCCACACTATAGTCCTGTCGTTTTTTGGGCTTATCCTGCTGCCATCCTGTTGCTGTTGAAAGACTCCCTCTATCTCTCCCTCGCAAAGCTGGCTAATTTTGAGACCTAATTTGTGTCATCCTGTTTGGAAAAGTTCACTATCCCTAGTTCCTGCTCCGCTTTACCCTTTGCCAGTCTGTATACTCTGGTTGAGTGGATTTTTGTCTCATGTGGTTAGCCAGGGGATAATTCGCCATTGTGTATGTGTGTGTGGGGGGAAAGGGAAATGAAAACCAGTTGAAGAAGAAAGTAATTATCCTATCTAGTGGGAAGTATCAAAAAGGGATAAGTGGAAATGTGTGAAAAGTTATATATTATTCCGGTTAAAACTAACCGCAATTTAAGCAATTAGCTTCAGACAGTTATTGTCTTTTAGTTGTTCAGGGATTTGTATAACTTAATTAAAGCTAATAAAATAATAATGAAGCTGAGTATACTCAGTATTAACTTTTATATAAGGCCTGCCTTTCGCTTACCCTCGAAATACTTTTCCATTTATTCTCAACGCCGACATATGTCCTCTATTCACTTCTGCACATATTATTCATTTATTTTGATATATGTTTGCAATATGACTTGCTCCAATTTAATGGCAACTCATAACCCAAAAAAAAAAAAAGACACAAAAATTTTCACACGCCATTCGTTTTCAATAAGTTGCAGCCTCGAATTAGGGGAGCTCCAAGAACACTGATGCACATGTGTGTTCGGCAATATATATTTTTTTATAAATGTAAATACGTACGAGAGTTGGGAGAAGAGTCATGCTGACTTTCACTATACAATCCACCGAAAAAAGTTTGTGAAACGCGAGGCGTAAATTGTTCGCAGTTGGCTATGAATATCCAACATACCCGTCCCACTTTTTTTTTATTTTGGGGGCCAACCCTGAGCTAACGAATTGAACTACCAGACAACTCCACCTTTTTCGCGTTTCGGATTCCGGAGCAGCCTCAACAGATTGCGGCAACTTTGTGACGTTGCGGAAAGGCAAAAAAAAAAAAGGAGTCACAAAAAAAAAATAGGAAATCATGGGAGCTGGGAAAACCTCCTGGGTGGGTGGAGAATATGGGTAAAGTATTTGCCATATATGTAAGGCTCACCTTCATGTGTGCTGGAAGACGTTGGCTGCTATAAAAATTACTTTGTTTGCCAGCTCCTTCGTCGTGCAATTTTATTGAGCCCCGAACAGTGGCTGGCAAAAGTTTGCAATGCCGGCAAAGAAGCCGGGGGAATCTCAGTCGGTTTGGGGCCGAGATTTCTCAGTTGTATTGGGCTAGTTTCCCATATTATTTTTCTCTCTTTATTGCCATACATTCTTATACATGTGTGTGTGTGGGGAAATAAACCAAAATCGTAAAAGTGATTTTGTGACGATTCAGCGACTTTTTGGTACAGGTAAAAGTACACTCCTTGTTAGTCGAAAGAAATGGTACAACTTCCTCGAGGTGATTGAAGAGAAATGGCGCTATTGGGGATCGCAGGGAATGTTTTGCGAGACTCAAATAGTTTGGCTTAAAGAGTTGCCAGTTTGGGGGGAGAAATTGCCGTCATAAAGCTGAGATTGTTGGACTTGCCAAAGTTTGGAGTACGAAATAACATATTTCGATAGGTGATGGCGTCGTAAAACTTAAAGATGAAGATAGCTCATAGGGAACTTTATTTAAAGAAGGTATTGTAAGTGCTTTGAAGGTGATTTAGTAATTTAAAGGATATTATTAAATGTCTATTGTGATATTTTTCAGTGACCCTCTGTTCCCTCTTTATTTACTAGTATATTTTAAGCATTTAGTTGACCTTGACTGGTTTCATTTCAGCTGCCACCACGAGCGTCTAATTAACCCGTTCGGGGCAAGTCAACTTCACAGCTCTTCCCCCATCAACTGCCTTTTTGCCAACTTTGTTTGTCTGCCCCTGTTTGTAGAGGGGCGATCCTGCCGCTAAAATGTCCTTTGAAGGCACCACAAAAAAACTCCCACGGCGC
>JAEIIH010032026.1:0-13841 GCA_018904745.1 Drosophila orosa
TCAGAACCAAGAAACATGCTATACTTTTCAGAAGTTTTTTAGATTTTAGTTTAGTTTTTTACCTGCTGAACTCGAATCTTGCATTTAGTTTTTGGGTACCTTTAAGATGCTTTAAGTTCAAACCGGATTTTTTTTCTCAAGATGATCGTTGATAGCATCTTTAAGTACAAATTCCCAAAAACGACATTATTTGAACTTAAGTTGAAATATATTGAAAACCTAACGTAAAAGAACTTTTTTGAGGCCAGATTCGAGTTCAGCAGGTCGAAAACTATTGGAATAGTATTGTGTGTTTTTCGGTTCTGAGATTTTTTTTCATTTTGTCGGCCTGTTTAATTAATATTAATAGAAATGATATTAAATTATAAGTTTTTTTGTAATGTAATAGTGGAGTTTAATTACTTTGAGATTTAATTGCCTTGACTTAATTTAAATAAATCGAAACTGTACTATTTGAAATTCTGTAGTTTTTTAAAAGCTCAGTTACTTCGATTTCACCAATAAGATTTTAATTTATTTAGAGTACTGTAAAGCTTTTGAATTTCCTGACAACCTAATGTGTCCTCTTTTTTTCGAAACCTCCGAATCGTTGACTTCCTACTGACTCTGTTGCACTCCACTCACTCATTCTCTGATCCCCCATTTGTCACCCTGCTGCCTACCGTGAGTAATTAGTGCCCCGTCCCAGCCAAATCAGACAATTCGAGTTGAGGAGATCCCTAGCTGCCCCAGTGCGCCAGGACTCGGACTGCATTGATTTCCACTTTGGCTGGCGGCGTTAGCGTTATTTATGAATGCGAATGCGAATTAATGTACCGTTGGCATGCACAAGAACACTTTGGGCCATGAGCGAGGACAGGGCCAATGCCAGCCGGCGGCACTTCACTTTGTTTGGCTAAATGCGGCGCTGTCGTCCATTTCGGGTGCCGTTATTACGACCATTTCCGTTCCGAGATTTCCGGTGATTATTTCCATGCTGGCTCCCATTTCCATGGAAAGCGAAAGGAAACACCCGAACGGACCGAGCCGACTGAACGGCGAACGGTGGACATTGGGCGACGGCGACGGAGGCTTGAATTAAACCCAAATGATCCTGGCAGGCAATGCATAATGACACGCAGCTTAATTATGGGCCGAGTGGCACAGCAGAGCACAGCACAGCCCAGCGTGTGGCAGGGACACCTGCCCCACTTACCCTAATTGGAATTGATTGCGATGCGAGAGGGGGCACTGTACCCGGGAGATACCAATACGATATGCCCGGGTATCGCAGGCGCTTGAGAGTCAAAATTCGGAATGACAGCCCTGTGGCAAACAATCAATGGCGGGAATGGGAATGCAGTTGTTATTGCCGCTGATATTCCGTATCGATTAAAGTTGCGACACAGTGCCAAAATACATTCTTGTAGGTCTGGGCCTTCTGTTCTCTCCTACTGTTTTTATCGTTTTCTGAAATATTAAAGTCATGTCAAACAATGCGCCAAAGGCGGCTCAATACACGGTTTCGTTGGGTTCCGTTCGGTTCGGCTGATGTGGGGGTATCTGTCTATGTACCAGGGAAGGGGTGAGATGGCCACACGAACATATATGACAGCGGCCGGAATGAGATACTCGATGGCAGAAGCTAATGCAAAAGCCACAGAGAAGCCAACTGGCGGAAGTACTAGTAGAAAACAAATAAAACGGCAGAAAAAATACAAGAAGAGGAAGGCAGACAAATTAAATTCTGTCAATGCGAACATCCTATACACTTGTTGAGGAAACTTCTGAATTGCCCAATTAAAGTCTAATTTCAATTCAAATATATATAGCTTCTGGTGTGCGAATGTTTAAAATATTTATTAGTTTATATTTATAAAATTGTTTTATTTGTAAAAGAATTTTAGGATATTGATGAACATAAATCAGTTTCTCCTTAATTGATAAGTTATTTGTGATTGAATGAAGACAAATACAAATATTCTTTGTTTTATATATTTTAAAGAATCTTATAAAATAAATAAAATATAGATTTCAAGCCAAGTGGTTTTGAATAGTTCTTGCATCTTTTAAATAACTATTATTCAAGTGTCACTTACATTTGGACACCTTCCGAGTTACTCCAAGGTCATGGCGTTGACTATACACCTGTTCACTTGGACCAGGCAAGGTCACCTAGAGGTTAGAATATATATGAATATTCATATGCGAACAAAAGACAACACTTGGATATTAATCTCAAACTTAAATCTTTAATCGACGGGTCAGGCAACATGTTTTAGTGTGCGCAGAAAAACGATGAAAGAGGAAAATGAAAATAAAAATAAAAATTGTAACAAGTTGAACGTGCTGCTGAGCTGGGCATTAATAGGTTTTTGACTTGCCATAAAACCAACACAGCAACAGAAACAGAAACCGAAACTGAAACAGAAGCCACAACAGAGGAGCAGAGTAACAGAGAGTTGAGTTGTCCATTCCGCTGAGCGGAATGATGGCCAAGAAAATCCCCTCCTAAGCTCGAGTGAGCAGACCAGGGCTTAAATTGCTCGTCGGCCTTTAAAATATTATTTGGTAAAAATCGTAGAGGCAGCAGAAGAGACAGCCTGGAATTGTTCACGTAACTCGATTCAGTTCAAGTTGAACATTTTTTGGCAGGTCTTTTTGGGTCTTGATTAGGTTTGCCCGGCTTGAGCCCGGGTTGCTCTTGTAATTGGCCTGTTGCGGGTCTGTGGCTAATAGCATTTGGCCGGTAATTGGCCGGCGATGGGTTGGGAAATTAATGCGATTCTCTTGCACCGAACGGACGTTGCCATGGCCCTTAATAATTATCATGGGATTCCATCAACTACTCCGCCAGTGTCCAAAATGAAAAAAAAAGAATTGACGCAATTAGGTTTGTTCACATCATTTTCTGGTCTGACAAAACACAAAATATCGGAGACATTTCTTTCGGGGAAATAACGAAAAAGGTGAAACTCGCCAAACGAACTCTTTTGATTTTTTTCCACTTCCTCTTTTGAGAGTTTGGGTGTTATAAAGTTAGTTTTCAATAGGGGAAGTAATAAACCTACAAATAAATGTCAACACAACAGGTATATTTTTAGATTTTCGGTAAGGTATTCATGAATGAAAATCAGTTACCTAAGTTGAGCAAATTTCCTTACCAATAATATAGACAATAAAGCGAAACCAATACAATTAAATTCAATGGATTTCAATTTCAGTAATACATAATTGTTTATATATTAAGCTTTAAACAACTCCAAAGGCTTTTGCCTTCAGAATTTAATTTACGCTTCTGTTAGCTTGGATAGAACCTTTTTTAAGGATTCTATTTTTCCGAATAGCACAATTATAGAAAATTGAGTTCATTATTTACTTAATCTAGAGAGGAAAAGAGTAGAACGAGGTATATAATATATATATATATACTTTTGATCTCTCACTGTGGTCTTCTTACTTTATTTTTGTTTATAAGAACTAAACTAACTATTTAGTTTCCTTTCACCAAACCCAATGTAATATTTTTCCGATTAATTTTATTAGTAATTTGATACGAACGTTCAGGGTCGCGAATCCATCCAATGTTCTACCTGTTACACTTCCACCGACCTTGAACTCTGTGGAGGTAAACAAATTTGTTATCAGTTTACTTGGCATTTTTGTATTTCCCTCGACTTTTATTTTTCATTCGAATCCATTCTATTCAAGTCTATTCATTTGTTCACCAGAGATACGTACATATGTACATATTGCATTGTGTATATACGAGTTTGTATACAAGTTGGGATTATTGTGCGCTCCTATGGAGAATCCATTTACATTCCTTCGCCGAGCAATCAATTTTCTGTGCTTTTCCGTCCTTCATTTATCTATTCAATCGGGGAGTCGACCTCTGTCACAAGACATCCCCCGAGTTACTACATGCTCTCCTTCCTTTTTCCGAAAACATTTTAACATTTAAAGCCGATTGAGACCCTTCCCTTGCCGTGTTTACCCCCACACAACGTGGCCCGAAAAGAAAACTTTTTCAAAAATTCATTTTTCTCAGCACTTGCACTATTTACCCGGGTGCAGTCCACCCCGTTTGCTGTTTGCACTTCTGTGTTGCCTTCTTTGCATTTCCCGCTTTCCACGGAAGCATTTTCTTCTTGTTGCTCTGCACTCAATCACTCTATCTCTATCCCACACTCCGAACACCGAACGCCGAACGCCGTCCGCTTGCTGTTTTATTTGCCGATTTAATCGCGTCTTGAAGCTTCCTTCCTGTGACTGTTTCTCGAGGGGATCGGAGAGTGGGGATTGGGGGCTGGGACAGTGGCATTTTGTGAGGCGTAGTTGCCGACACGCGCACACAGACTCATAATCAAATGTAATGTAATGTGCTGTGAGGCAATCTGTAACCACCGGCCATGCAACAGTTTGCCCCCGGCGGAAAAGGGGAAAAAGGGGCAAGAGCGAAAGATGAGAAAATGATTACGAAACTCGAGTGGCGAAAAAGCGAGCAAACGAGCGACTCGAAGATGCCAACGCTCCATTAGAGTTTTGAGAACATTATACGCTTGTTATCGTCATGTCTAATCCAACGATATTGGCCGGGGATTCTGGGAATTTCGATTCAATTCCGATACGAGTGGGTAATAAAAGAGATATCTAATGCTCCCAGGAGAACTGACAACGAGACCTGGGAGCTGAGAGTAAAGTTAAGTAATAACTTGAGCGGACAATTTATGACACTTCTCTGGAAATGTTGGCTTTTAATAAATTGAGACACAGTAGAAACGGTAGAAAAGTTGATTGATGTTTAAACTAAATAAGTCATTACTTTGACAAGTTGAACAAACATTTGGTGGCTTAAAATGCTGAATTCTAAAGTGATTTACAAAGTAAAATAATACATTTTAATGAAAAATACTTATTAATGTACTCTAGTTCTTATTTTCATTTAAGCATTAAGTACTTATTTGTAAAATATAGTTATTAGTTATTATAAAGCCATCAGCCTAAATAAATCATACAAATAATAAATGGCTAACATTTTTGCATGGAAGATATAAATGCAGAATTAGTAACAAAACTTTTTACGTTTATTTCCGTTCGCCTTACGAAATGCGGTAAGAGGTTGTCTAACGAAGAAAGTTTGGCTCTCGCACGTTTGTTTTATCGTCTGCGTTTCACATAATTATCCATTTGCAAGTCTCGGGGTTTTTCCTTGAGGAAAAGGCAACGCATTAATTCAATTAAACGGATCAATAGATCAGAGAGCATAGACCAACTGCAACAGCAATCCAACTATTTTTTGTGTGGTTAACAAACAAATAAACCCGCAGTAAGAACATCTTAATCTTGGTGAAAATTAAGCTAACCCGACGACGACTGGTCAATGCCTCGGTGCGATAGACAGCACAAGTCTTTGACTTGTTCCTGCCCCTGCAGCCGCTTTTGTTTATTTATTCTCACTTTTCACGTTTTCCACTTTCCCATTTGTTTGCCTGCCACAACTGTGACATAGACGTACGTACACACACGTCGAGTATGTATGGCCTGGACTGTGACGGTGTTTGCTCAATAAGTCAGCCGTGGGGGGCGTCGACGGGGCGTATGCTTGATGTGCCAGTTGAAATAGATGTGCACGTCGATGTGTGGATACACGAGAAGGGAAGTCGATGCCAGGCGGACGTTCCTAGTGGGCCACGCGAATCGTCGACGAGTCGGCAGAATGTGTCAAACAGTAATAATCAGCTTCAAGGCGACAATGCTCGCATATCCTCGCTAACAGGCGGGCAAACAACACACATTACATCCAACACTCGGCACGAAATAAAGGGAACAGCTCAAAAAAGCCCATAATACTTCCTTACGTATTCTGTCTCTTTATCCCCCTGCACTGGGAAAAAAGAATGCCATTGCAGAAAACGCTTTCTGTTCCGAATTACCACCTTGTGATTTCTATTTACATTTAGCTTCGATTTCTAAATTTTTGGCAGATTTCATGTTTTCAGTGTACGCCACATTATTTTTACTTTTCTGCGACGGACTAGCAAAAGAATTTCGGGACCACGCTGCGTATGCGTTACATTCTCTCAGCTTCCACTGCCGTCGGCTGTCGCCATTAAACGCACATTATACATAAACTTTTCGATGCATCGCACTTTCCGCCTGCTGACAAGGGTTAAGGGTTCGACGTAAAGCCCCAAGGAGATGGCCTCGGGGCCAGCCTCAGCATTCACATCAACATCTACAGCCACGTCAGACCAGACCGGAGCAGACCCCTTGTCGCAGCGTCTTATCAGGCGAATTGAGCTCTCATTCGCACGCAACAAATAAGTTCGTGAAAACAGAAAAATAGGCAAATGATGGAAAGGAAACCGCAGCGGGAAATACTCTAAATAATTTGTTGTGTATTTTCAAGAAATAACCATTATTTCTACATCCAACTGCTAGGGATAAGTTGATAAATGCGCTTAAGAAGAGAAAGTCTATTTATTGCAAAGGCCTACAAATGCTTTATTCTATTTTAGGTAACCAGATTACCTGTGTAAATATTTCTTTCTCCGCCTTGCTAATTGCCAAACTAATCCCTAATACAAATAGTAGCACACGTGCGTAAAGATTATTTGTATTCTGTCACTTACACTCCGTCCCTTAATCAGTCACAGGTGAGAGTTGATTCGAGGCACTGTAAACGACATGCAAACAAATTGACAGAATCATGCATCTATAAATAGGAATGTCTGGACAAATATAAGAACAGAAAAACCCAGTCTTCGGGAGATTGATTGAATTTTCGGTTCGGACGAAGGAATGACAAATGCGTGCACATCGACAGGATACTAGAAACGTGTACAAATAAAAAAGGGCTACCCAAGCATTTCAGCCAGCTCTCAGAGGCTGTTGGACCCCTTGATTAGGGTGTAGGAGCTGCAAATATTTATATATATGTATATTTACGTATGTAGAGCCGGGGCAATGTGTAGAGGAATGTGGGACCTCAGAAATAGAGGTACTCAGAGTCGACGATGTCGCGCGTTTGACTGCACTTAATGAAGCCTGCCCGAGCCTCACCGCGCGGCACCGCTCCGCGCAGCACCGACTAAATTGACTTTATTGTTGTGCAAATAGGCGCGCTCTCCTAGTCTGTCGCACTTCTCGTTAAGTACGTATTATAATAATATATTTACATACTCGAGAGGAGCGGAGGGCGGCGGGGGACTGGGCAAACACCCATTGCCAATGCGTGCGTCTGCTCATTGTACTTAAATGTTATAAATAAATAAAACATGGGCCATGCTGTGCAGTCCGCAAACGCGCTATAAATATTTCATGGGCTGCCTCAACGCACACAAGGCGCAGTGTCATTTAAATAAATAATTTTCAATAAGCCTTAATTAAATTAAGTGTAAATTGAATTAAATGTTTGCCTACAGTCGCCACCGCTGCAGCTGCAAAGTCCGCGACACGCAAACGAAACTAAGTTATTTGCCTTTCGATGTTTTTCCCCTCATCACAAATGATTTTAAATTTACAGCGCAGCGGTTCATGGAAAATAAATGGTTTGTTTTTCTGGTTATTGCAATTTCAAATATAAATATTTGTTCAAGAATCACAGAAGTCAAAATGGTGAAGTTTATCAATGAACGCATCTCAAATACCCTTATCAATCAATCATGACAGGTTTATTTATTTATCTATCCTAAGTAAACAAATTATAATATAATTTCTTAAGAATCCATTAATTTTCCACTATTAAATTATAAACAAAATTATTGGCTTCAAGAAAACCCGCAATACTCTTATTGAGTGTATAAAGGTGTGAAATATATCCACGTAGCCAGGCCAATATTTATTTTGACAAAAAATGTGGAGTGAAAGTAATCAAATAAAATAATTCTTTCATTTTTCACAAAATGCATTTAAAAAAATTCAACAACTTGAAGGAAAGAGCTTCTTTCTTTTATTTAACTTGGGCCTTAGGTGTTGCTTAAAATATATTATAGACTCAGGTATTAATGTTCCAGATTTAACCCAGTTATACTGGCCTGCTAATTCTCTGAAATTTGTGTCCCGCTTCTCTGACGTATTTTTGGCCATCGCATAACAGATAAGTTGCGTTTGCATATACGTTGCTTATCTAACAATAATAAATTATATGGTAACCCGCTTTATGAATGAACCTTTTTGGCTAAAAATAAAAAAACATTGCGGTCCCAGGGGGGCGCTTACTCAGGCAATGAGTGTCGCTGATTGCGCTGGAAATCGTCAATAAAAATAACAATTGGTAATTCCGTTTATTTGTAGGCGATGGAATATTATTACAGAAAAGGCTTCTGCGGGTTAATTTATGCGGAAGGGGGAATATGTGTGCAATTTAATGTAATTAAGCTCTATTATACTGAGAAAATGAATGATAAGCTCCTCAAACTGGATATGATATTTTCCTGAAAGCCCAACGTATGTATGTACATACATACATATATGCCCTTCGTGGTCCTTGCACATGATTAATTTTGTGTAAACCAGCAACCAATTTGAAATGTTTGATTAAACGGCAAAGCATAAATTTCGCTTTATGGGGATTCCGCACAGTGAATCGTGACGTTGGGAAAAGGTCGTGGTCGGTCATTAATCTTCAGCATTTTAGCAACATTTTCACGCATTTGCACCCAGACATCAGACCCACATCAGACCCATAATCCAGGCGCTTGTTTTCCACCTCGAAGTCGCTGGATATACCAATTCCAATAGCGATACCCCCTTTGCCTTGGGAAGCTTGGTCGGTCGAAATTGAAACAACAGTTTCGGCTGAGCGGCCAGCGCGTTTAATTAATATTAATTTGCATTCCATGACATTGAAGCTGAAACTGAAACTGACACGGTGACGATGTGTGCTTCCCCAGGGAACAGGGGGATGAGATGGCGGCACTGACCCATCGAATTCATTCGCGAGTTGTCCAGTTGGGACAACAAAGTGATCAATGGACACAATCAATGACTGTGTCACGTCAGCACAGCGTGTATCTGGTCCTCAACTTGATGGCTTAAGCTCGGGAAAGTGAAACTCTCTGCCGCGTTCTAGGGTACTTTCTGGGTCGCTTAAAGCTGGTTCTAGGTAAGCTGGTAGGGTTTTATACCAAAAAAATATAGGAGGGGATTATTGCATGTTATTATTTTCAGCACTCTCACCCAAAAAATATATTGAGATTAGTCACAAATAATGGGTAACCTGTAGTCCGGCACTCACTATCGCTGGTCGTTGGACTGTGCACGATTTTTGATTGCCTTAATAGCGCTTAGGCTGCTGTGTGTGTGTGTTTTTGGAGTCTGCTGTGTGTGGGGGTGTGCGCCTTTTAATCGCCTCAATAGATTTGACATTCAGTTAGCAGAATCGCCGGAGCGACCCAGCAACAATAATAGTCACTTTATTTCGCTCACCGTCTGGGGAACGGTTTGGGGAATGGTGCTGGGAATGGGAATGGGGATGGGGATGGCGGGCAGTTGATGGCGCTTAGCGGTGCGTGGCTCATAATTTAACATTTCAGCGGAAATTCCCACAAGGTGTTCCCGAAACCCCGCCCCACCAGAAAAGTCGGCTGCGGATGTGAGACAACCGCACAAATTACAAACACAAGGCCAACACGAAGACAGCACAAAAAAAATAAAACCAAGCAAAGCAATTTAAAAATTTACGACATTCCACACTCATTACACCTTACGGGTTTTTCTCGTTTTTCCCTATACTTTTTTCGTTTCGGTTTCGGCTGGCTTTGGCCATCGGCGGTCCGCTGGCGCCACGCCCCCTGCGTCCAGGTGCGCCCATGCGAATTTTCGCATACAACTTCCGCGCGCAACTTTTGGGTTTTTGTATGCAAATTTTCATTTCTGGTTCTGAGACTCTTTTTTTCTCCCTTCCTCCATTTGCTCTGCTTTGTTTTTGTGCTGGGAAATTTCGCTGTTGTCGTCGTTTATTCTTGAGTTGAGTTGACTTTGGCTTGGCTAAGAGCGGTCCGAAAAGAAAAACATAAACAAGTGGGAGCGTCGACTTGGAGATGCCCTGTAGCAGCGGGAGGGGCTTTTCAGAAAGTTAATCTGATATATGGTAACTGGGAAAGTCACTTGTAAAGAGTAGACTTGGGTAAATAGTCTATATTCTTAACTGAACTTTCTCAGCATCTTGCCATTAGTTTTTATCAAAAGCATTTCAATATTAATTCAAGCAGATCGGAACTGAAAACTCCTCCAGTTGGTCCTTGCCCAAATAAACTCGAACACAATATACCCTTTTAATTGAAGATACCGCGTATAAAAACAATGGACGAAGCAGAAGAAATTTCCCTGCCTTATCGGCTGTTGCTGTTCGAAATGTGTGTAAGTAAGTGGGGGTGGCTCCCATTCCGAGAAGGGAATTCCACCGCTTGGTTATTCACGTTCTTCGGAGTCCAAGTCCAAGTATTTGCATTATTGCTGGCGGTGCTCTGGCATCGGGGAATTACCTATAATGACGGTCACTTTGGCTGCGAGGGCTGCTTCTCGACGGTCGCCCGCTGATGGATGGCTTCCTCTCGCTGGAAATTTCATGATCATTAAGCAGTAAAGTTCTGCTCGAATGGGGGAATTAAATTTGGCATTACAAGAAGCTCTGGGATGAAATATCATAAAAAAGCTGATACATTTAATGGCAGCTTGCTCAATTCCTTTAAGTTTATTTCTTGAAGGCAATCTTAGAAGTTTTATACATTTTCATTTTCTTTGTTTATTTATCTGTTACTCAATTGCGAGCTCTTTGGTTCATATAAAGGAGAAAGTCGTATTAAATAGCTTAATTTAGCTTTTTCCTATTTATCTGTACGCCAATGTTGCCTTCTTTGATTTCTGTTATTATCTTGTCCAACTTTTTCATTAGAGCTTTAACAAGTACAGTAATGAGCAAGCGAAAAATGTAAATTCAGTTGGCTTTTGTTCAGAAGTACTATTTTTTTCACTTAAAGAAATCCTATAGCTTTGTTTTCTTAAGGTGTAAACCTTTCTTAATATTAAATTGTATGATTTACAATTAATGTCTTCCTTGAAAAATGTTGTCTGATGATTCAAATAACTCTTAAATATTATAAACACAATAAAACAAACACAAGGGGCGCATTTACAAGCTAAAGGTTGAAGTAGGTCAGCCAATGCGGTACTGATGAGAGTTCTGTAGGGTCTCTGCTTTTCTTTGACAAGATCTTTGTGCCTCATAAGGTGGAAACATCATTTCTTTAAGTGCACTCATTCACTCCCCATAGTGCTTGTGACTTGTTCCCTTGTTCCTTGTTATTTGTTTTTGGACTTGTAAGTGGCTCAAATAAAGGAAATGGCCTGCGAGGGGGAGAAGGGTATAACGACATCGTTCAAGTTGAAGGACATAACTGAATTTTGGTCGTTGTGTAGTTCTTGCCTTCTGCTTTATGAAATTCAAATTGCGAATGGGAAAACCGAGAGGCGAAAGGCGAATGGCGACAAGCCAAGAGGCGAAGAAGGGCGGCAAAAATCCGTAATGACTTCTCCGGCTCTGCTTCACGGAGCGTAAAAACTAATTAATTACACGTGCAAATTGTGATAAATTCCATTTGCAGCACTCCTTTCACTCTAATAATTCATTTTTATTGCATTTGGTGTTTCATAATTCCATTTACGTCGAGCATGTAATACGGGGGACTTGTTCTGGTATTTTTCCCATGCAGATTTTCATCGATTTTTTTGGGGGAGTGGGCGGTGTGTTGTTGATGGTACTCTGGTGACCACAACAAGTGTCCTTGCGCCAGTTAGCCATCCGCAGCCACACAGCCGCACAGCCGGTGCAGTGCACATCTCATTTTGGAGCACTTTCTATTTATATTCCACTGGCCCCCAAGCGGTCACTGCATCCTCCTCCGTAAACGAATTTCATTACGCACTGTTTTAGTTATTTTTAGTCGCTCGATCACCACGCACTTGTTCGATGTCTAAATCTGTACACATCATTAGAGTGAATCATGTTGGGGGCGGAGATTCTGTATAAAATTAAGGCATCTGCCACTTTGATCCCATCCAACGGCGTGCAATTCAATTCAGTTGAACTTGAGAGCCAAGCAAGAGAGTGCCAAGTCCTTATAATTAATGCCTGCAATTGAACTTGACCCAAAAAGTGTGTGAATAATTTTACAGACGATGGCAGCTGCCAAGGAGAGGCATTACTCGAATTATCCCAAGTAGGAGGACGATGGGTGGGAGGGAGACTGCACACACTTCGAGTGGAATCTCCTTGGAAGAGCCAAGCCTTAAATTGCGAAACTCTAAACCGTTTGTCTGCGTGATTTATGGGAGGAGCAAAGGGTCTAAATGGGTCAATTGGTATCCCTTGTAAATATTACACGAATTTATGAGCTTCAAGAACGAAGAGAATTTCCAACATTCGTTGAGGTAAGGCTAGAGGCTCAGAGCATATGTGGAAATTTATTTGTGGTTTCAAGGAATTCAAACGGAAAATTAGTTACGCTTTAAACAGATATTTTGTTTTGTTCCTTGATTGTAAACATATTAAGATTTTTGATAAAGTTATTTATACGGTGAGTAGAAAGTACATCAATCTATGACTGTCTACGACAAGCAAAAACTTTGTTTCTCCTTGAAGTCTTTTCCATAGATTTAAAGCCAAGAAATTCAGAAATATCTGCAGTAGCTTAATTGGATTGTGTGTAATTTCTTGCTAAACCAACATATTCTTTGCTTAATTTGCTTTATTCGTTCCAGAAAAAGAAGCTGAGTATTTTCTTGTGTAAAGCTTCAATTAGGCTTCAATGTCCTTATTGTAATTTCACAAAGTATTGACACCATAACGATTTAATTTCTCTAGAATCGAATTGAAACTTGTGAAATCCGAGGAGATGATAGTTTCCAGAATCTCAGGCGTTTCCCTTCAGGCATGTATTTTCCAGTTGCTTGGAAATACGTTTTGCATTTCTGATAAACAGTTCTGCCCAATAAGCTTGACATAAACTTAAAAATTCAGTAGTTACATAAGTGAATGGGAATTTTACATGTAATGGTATGAGTCGCCGTATCCTTTATGTGTCTCCTCTTTTTTTTGCGTAGCGAGTTTCGCTTTTGCCAAGTGCCTATTTCCTTTTATGCTAACATTTTTGACCCAGTTATGGGAATCCTTTCAGACTTTCAAAAGGAGAAACTTGGAAGGCAACACTCTCTCTGGTATCTCCAGCTACACGTTCCCTTCTCTGCGTTCACCACTCTACCTCGTCCCTTTCTAATCCCATCACTCAAATTGCAACTACACTTAGTTCTCAGATCCAACTCGTTTCTGTTTTCGTTTGATATCAAACGCATTCATGTTGAGTTTTGTAATTAAAACTGTAATTCCACGTTGATGGAGGGGGAAATGGGCGACATTAGCATGCAAATGTATGCGTGACAGAGGGACGAGCCGTCCAAGGTAACCCCAAACTCCCCCGCAACACACAAACACACTCGCACAGCCTCTACGAAGCAGAGTCTGCTTTGGCTTGATAAGTGGGAAAAGTGTAAAATTTTCGTTGCATACTTGCCAGAGTCGAAATGAAATTGCGGCTCCTGCGGCAGCTGTGACAGCTGGCACACTCACCAGCACGCAGTATGCGAATGTAAATGGAAATTTAATTGTACAATGCACTATGGGGTTTTTGACCACTTTTTGTGGCATTAATTAATAACTCGGTCAGTTTTAAAGATATCGACATGAAACTTTACCAATCATCTTTATTTGCCCCTTGGCACATATAGTATAAAAATCGTTTGGATCAGAAAACTATATCCTATAGCTCCCATAGGAACGATCGGGTAAAACTATAGATAAA
>JAEIIH010032028.1:0-15653 GCA_018904745.1 Drosophila orosa
CCAGACGACGTTCCGCTGGTCATCTGGCAGCTGAAGCTGGACAAGGGCATCGAGCACCTGCGCGAGGAGCTGGCCAGGCGCCGCGCCGAGATCTGCGAGCTGCTGCTCCAGCAGGAGCAGCTATGCGAGGAGCTGGGCGAACTGCCGCTGCCCCTGCTGGCAGATCCCCTGCCTCTGCCGGAGGAGATGGACGCCTTTCGGGGTCACCTCGAGCAGCTGCAGGCCCAGCGAGTGCAGCGCTTGAAGGAGATGGACCAGCTGCGCCAGAGCATCAAGCAGAACATGAAGCTGCTGGAGTGCCTGCCCCAGACGGAGCAGGAGGAGCGTCTGCTCAACCAGGTGGACCACTGCCTCACGCCCGAGTCCTTTGAGCGGTTGCGCCGCATGCAGAAGGAACTCGCCGAGCAGATGCAGGAGATGCGCGAGCGCATCGACGACATGCGCGCCAAGATTCATGTTCTGTGGGAGCGTCTGCAGGAGACGGACGAATATGCCATGCGGCGGGTGCGAGCGGCCACCGAGTACACACAGTACACGTACGACGTGCTCCGGGAGGAGCTGCAGCGCTGCCAGGCCCTCCGAAGGCAGAACCTAAAGATCTTCATCGAAAATCTGCGCGTGGAGATCAACAAGTGGTGGGATCTCACTTTGAAGAGTCCGCAGGAGCGCAAGCGGTTCTCCAACTACTACAACGACTGGTACAACGAGGACCTGCTGGAGCTGCACGAACTGGAGCTGGACGACCTCAAGAGCTTCTACGACAACAACAAGGAGATCTTCCATCTGTACGAAAGCCGCGCCGAGTTGTGGGCTCGCATGGAGGCGCTGGAGGCCAAGGCCAGCGAGCCCAATCGCTTTAACAATCGCGGCGGCCAGCTGCTCAAGGAGGAGAAGGAGCGCAAGGCAATCACCTCCAAGCTGCCCAAGATCGAGCAGCAGATCACCGAACTGGTGCAGGCGTACGAGGCCAAGGAGAACAGCCCCTTCCTGGTGCACGGCGACAACATCTTGGAGCGCATGGCCGCCGACTGGGAGCGCCATCGCCAGGCCAAGCTGCAGAGTTCGGCCCGCAAGAAGGCACCATCGTCTGCTAGCAAGATTATGCCTCCGCCCGCCCTGGGCTCTACGGCTCCTCGGACGCCACGCACACTTCGCAACATGTCGGCCATGTCCAGCTCGACCATGTCCCTCCGGAAGACACCTTCCACACAGAATCTGCGGCCGTTGAATGTTACCAAGAGCACCGGCAACTTGCACAAGCGCCTCAATCCCTCGGGCAGCGTACAGCCGGGTCCCAAGACCCCGAACGCCAAGCGCAGCCTGATTGGCTCTCTGAATGCCGTCAAGGGTTCGCCAGCTTTGCGAGGCAGCGCCCATCGCTTGCTGAGTGTTCCTCAGCCGCTGAAGACCAGCAGCAAGTCGCCGCTGAAGCGTGTGCGCGTCCTTGAGTCAACACTGCGTCGCAGCGGCGGCATGGGCAGACGCAGCATTGGTACGCGCGCCAGCAAGAAGCCGCGCACCAAGGCCGAGAAGGAGAACACGCCCAACGAGATGGATGACTACGCCACCGATGATAACTCCGATCAGGGGGTATCCTACGAAGAATTCCAGCCACCAGGCCGCTCCTCAATGCTGCCCCGTCAGCGTCTCCAGGCGCCGCGTATGATGCGTCATGCGGTGGCCAGCGCCATGAAGTGTCAGCTGGAGGAGGAGAAGGATGAGCAGGAGCCACGCACCAGAAACAGTCCACCGTCGCCGCGGGAGAGCCTAATGGTGGTCCAGCCGCGTCGACAGTTTTAGAGAGAGAGAGAGAGATGAAAGCGTTCCCCAGGACATTTACTTAAGTTTAGTTAGCACTTAATCTTACTACTTGGTTTCCCTTTGTTTGCACTTGATGTTCTGTTTTATCATTAAATTCTGTTTGCTAACTAATAATGAAGGAAAGTGCTTTGTAAGAAGACACTCCTCGGCTCTATTTACACTCTTGATGGGGCTTCACTATATTTTTAAACAATTAGAGAGAAGGTTTTGGGTCCTACTTTACCTTACTATACGCACTCACGTAAGAATATATATCAAAATGTTTACTAAATACAATATTAACACGATAAAAGGTTAGGCAGACATCCTGCACTTGTGATGTACTGTGCTGAGCAGATATCTTGCAGGCTATGTACAGGGAGAGCTTATCAACTACACTGGAATTGTTTTCTTTTGTTTTGTGCTGCTGCTGCTGCTGCTGCTGCGCCAAGGCAATGGCTATTTGCCCGTGTCGCTGCCACTCTGGCTGTGCTGGCTGCTGCCGCCATGGTTGTACATGAGATGAGCTGAAATCGAAAGAGAAAGAGATACATATAAGATAACTAAACTGAAGTTTATAATAATTAATTACCCATTACGGCGGGCGGAAAGTTAAAAGCCCCAAAGGAAGCCGCCGGCGTTGGTGCAAAGCTGGCGCCATCAAGAGTGGCAGCTGCTGCTGCTGCTGCTACTCCTGCCGCTGGAGTCAGTCCAGCGCTTGTTGCATTGTTGCTACTATAAGCTTCCGGCGAATGAATCACCGTAGACGAGGATGTATTTTCGGTACCAACAGCTGCCGCTGCCGCCGCCGCTCCTGCTGTGGCCAGCTGTGATGGCGGCATCACAACCGTGGTGAGATGCGACTGGCCACCATCGTCCAGCAGACCCGTTCGCTGCAGCCGTCCCGTCTTCGTCTCAATGTGCTTGTTGTGGGCGCTCAAGCAGTGGTTGCGCATGTTGTACAACTGCAGGAAGTAGGCATCGCAGTGCGGACACTTGTACCGCTCGCCCGTATGCCGCCGGATATGCGCCTTGAGGTCATTGCTCTGCGTGAAGCTCTTGGGACACTGATCGCATTTGTACGGACGCTCGCCGGTGTGGGTGCGCATGTGAATGGTCAGGTTGTAGGCCCGGTGGAAGCTCTTGCCGCAGGTATTGCACAGATTCGGTTTTGTGTTTGTGTGATAGCTTCAAAAAGGAGGAGGAGAAGTTCAATGATTGTGGCAAAATCTCTCTCAAAATCAAGACTTACCGCTCGTGAACCTTGAGATCGGTGGCCCGGGGAAAGGCCTTCACACAGTAGCGGCATTTGTAGGGCTTCTCGCCATTGTGGCGCCGCATATGGACGCGGAGGTAGTCGTTGCGGGCAAAGCTATCGCCGCAAATGCAGCAGAGGAAGTTCCGCTGCCCGGTGTGCGTCTTCTCGTGCTCCCGCAGCTGCGCACGCTCACGGAATGTCTCCTCGCAGCTCTTGCAGGCGTAAAGGAAATCGGTGTGCAGCAGCGTATGCTTGCGCAAGTACGTTTTGCTGGAGAAACGCTTCGAACAGTACTCGCAGGTGTGTTCGGCCAGCTGCAGCTTGAGCTCACTGCCCGGCTCGAGGCCCTCGCCATTGTGTTTGCTCACCTTGTGCCGCTCCAGGGCGTCCAGGCGGGAGAAGGCCGCCTCGCAAATGCCGCACTTGTGCTCCTTATTGCTATGCAGACTCTGGACATGCGCCTTGAGGTGATCGCTGCGCGCAAATGCCTTCGGGCAGTGCGGACAGTTGTGTGGCTTCTTCTCCAAATGCGACAGCTTGTGGCGCAGCAGGTGGCAGTGGCGCGAGAAGGTGCGCTGGCAGACATCGCAACGATTCTCTGGATTGGGTTCGCCCTTGTTGCGTCGCCGCCGCCTGCCAGATTTGGACTTTTTCTTTGCCGGCTGCTCACCGTCCAGCGGCTCCATCTTTAGCTTAAAGTCAGTATCATCTCCATCGTCCTCGTCCTCGTCCTCCTCCTCTTCTCCATCGTCGTCCTCATCGTCATCGTCCAGGGCACTTTCCTCATCGCCATAATCCCCAAAATGATCCTCATCGCTGAAAGGCAGTTCGCCCGTGGCATGCAGCGCCATAAACTCATCCACACCCATGGGCGCCTCATCCTCGCTGCCCACCAGCTGGCTCTCCTGCTTGATGCTAAGTTGGGCATCGCCAACAGCTAGAGGTTCACCTGTGTAAAGGTCAAGCTTAAGAATAAGATGCTGCTGCTGGTTTTTAAGAGGCGAAAGTTACATACGTTTCACTGGGGAATCACTGGAGCTCACAACACGCTGCTGCTGCTGCTGTTGCTCTGCCTTTTCCTGCTGCTGCTGTCGTCGCCTCCTTCGCCGTCGCTTCTTCTCAAGCTTTAGCTGCGTGGCCAGGCTAACCTCTTCGGCCTCCAGGCAGGGCTCCGGCTTGATGTGCAGCCACAGTGTCTGCTTAGCCTCTACATTATCCTCAGCCTCATCGTCCTCGTCCTCGTTGCTGGAAATGGGATTCGTGTTGCATTGAAAGATGTCGCCCGCGTTGTGGTCGTTGTCGTCATCTTCTTCCTTCTCATTGAGCAGCACTTCCGCAGAGACGAGCTCATCGCAGCCCGCCGAGCTTTGCATGGTGTTCTCATCCGCCGGCGGCCAAGTGTGAAAGAGAGAGTCCTCGTCCAGGTGCCGGTGCTGGTTGCGCATGTGCCGCAGCAAGTGATCGCGGCGACTGAAGGTGCGCTGGCAGTGCGAGCACTGAAGACGAGCGGTCTGCTCGTGGCTGCGCGCCAAGTGGCTGCGTAGCTGCCGCAGATGTGGAAAATGCTGCGGACAGAACTTGCATTTGAACTCCTCGACAGCGACAACGTCGTTGTTGCCTTCGGTGGCCTCCTTTGTGGTCGTCGTTCTGTGCACACGATTGCGATGCAGGCGCAGCTCCAGGCTGTTGAGGAACTGGTCGTGGCACATTTCGCAGGGCAGCAGGGCCACCTGGTCGGTCTGGGTGCCCGCCTCGGCGCCCTTGGCCTTTAGCTGTGGCGAGCGATTGAGCAGCGTCACCAGGGAGCAGTAGGAGCGTTCGGCATTGCGCTTGAAGCGATAGGCATGACGGGCTGCCTCCACACAGGAGCCGCACATGTTGGACGGCATACCGTCGTGCCGGTCGCATGGATGCAGCGTACACTCGTCCAGGATGCGCGCCAAGTTGGCGCCCAGCTCCAGCGGGCCCTCTGCAAAGATAAAGTGCAGCTCGCCGTCCTGGGAAGCACTGGCGTCCTTAAGGCAAACGCGGCAGACGCGGTCCGCGTCAACAGAGTCCAGGGGGACCAGCAAACCGGCCGCCGGCAGCGACTCGGACTTGAGACCCGGTTCGGGCTGCGGGTAGTGGGATGCCATGGCTATTGGTCTTGCTGGGTGCATCAACAATTACCGCCGCTGCTGCTGCTGCTGCATTTCCTTAATTTTTCTTTTTACCAATTCAAGGCGTTTGTTGTGACCCCAAATGTGGTCATACTGGATGCGACTTTCGTGGTGTGGCCCGGGAATGGTCACATTCGGAATATAATCGATAGGCGATAGGCACTCGATCAACGTTTTCAAGCCAAATCTAGCTTTTTTTTTTGTAAATTAATGCCAATGCAAATTCAATATTTCAAATTCAAATTAAGTACACACTCTTAAATGCAAATATATCCAAAATATTATTATTTACAAGATTCATTATTCTATTGTCATTTGAAGGCTTCTATTTCCTTGCCAGCGCCCGCATCCACCAGCAGCGTCAACTGCCCTTGTTCGGGCTGCACCCAGGCAGCGGGAAACTCCTTGTCCAGATCCACAAACACGCGCCTAACGACACTCGCTTTCCCTGCCCCCGTCACCACAAAGGCCACATCCCTGGCCCTGTTGATCAGCGGCAGGGTGAAGGTGATGCGCTCGGGCGGCGGCTTGGGGGAGTTCCGAATGGGAATGACCAGGCGTTGGGTCTCCTGCAGCGTGGCGGGCTGCTCGGGAAACAGGGAGCAGGTGTGGCCATCGGGTCCCATGCCCAGGAGCAGCAGATCGAACTGCGGCAGACAGCCGCAGCCCACTTGATCCCTGACCTTTGCCTCGTAGTCGGCGGCACATTCATTAAGCGACTTGGCAGTGTCGGCTGTAACGAATTGCGAAGCCTGGATGTCCGGCAACTGGGTCAGCCACTCGGCCTTGTAGGCTCCATAGTTGGAATCGCTTGCATCCTGCGGCACATGGCGCTCATCACAGAAGAAGAACGTCCACTTGGCGGTGTTTAAATCTCCCGCTCGCGCTTTTAGGGCCTTTGTCATCAGCTGGACCAGCGAGCCACCTATCAAAGGGGCACAAAATTAAGGCACTTGACTTTCGAATGCGTATGGAAGCACCTGGCAAGGTCACCTCCAAGTTGAGCTTTGGGCTTATCGGCGCGCGATCCGATCCGATCCTCACCTGAGAGTCCCACGCTGAACTTATTCTGCCTGGCCAGCGCCTCCTGGGAGCAGCGCTGTAAGAGATCGGCCAGACCCTTTACCAGCTGGTCCTCCGAATCGGCACGGATTATCTTCAAAGGTTGCTTTCGATCGGGCATATTGATGATAATGAGAAACCACAAAAACCGGAATTCGGTCGCGTTGCCAACTTGTGAGATTTGGCGTGAAAATAGCTCAATAGTCTACACGTCGATAAGTCGATTGTCGATAGGCAGCCCCCCTCTGCAACTGCTGCGGTCACACTGAAAGTGCATCAAGATATATTTCACAAAAGTGCGTTGTCTTTTATTTCTACCCGAATTTGCAAAAAAACTAAACTTTTCGTGTGGAAATCTGCGCCGCCAAGCAGTCTATAGAATCTATAGATATCTATCTATCCCAGTTACGCTGCTCTGCGTTTGTGATCAACGCACATTTGCCGCACATAAAACGTGTCGCAAGCGCGTGTTGACAGTCTCACAATATTCCCAGAGTCGTCTTTGTGTTTAAGTTAAATTTGAGTAAAAAAAAATGCCCAAGCGCGGTGGAGGTGGCCAGCGTTATAATAACAACGGCGGCGGCAATGGCGGTGGCGGCGGCGGTGGAGGAGGAGGAGGCGGCGGCGGTGGCGGTGGACGTTATTCCGCGCTCAAAGACTTTGATGGTAAGTAGCAAGGCTGGGGCAAGGCAGCAAATGCACATAAACTAACCATTGTTTTGTTTTGTTTGCTTCCCTCGCAGAGCTAGAGGATCATCAGCGCCGCAAGGATCGCAACAAGCGTCGCGTCAGCTTCAAACCGCCACAGTTTCCGCACAACAAAAAGGATATCAAGCTGCGTCTGGACGATGTGCGTCGCTGGGACGAGGATGATGAAATGAACGAAATGACCACAGCCGCCAGGGTAAGCTTTACTCTCTATACACATTTCTGTTTCCAGAGTATATATGTATATATCCCTCTAGGAACGTCCCGCTTCCCGGCGTCGAGGATCGCCTATACCGCGCGGCAGATTCGGCAAACTAATGCCCAGCAACTTTGGCTGGTACCAAGTGACGGTGAGTCCAAAGTGTGGCCATAAACACGGCAATTGCTGCTTAAAGACGGGGGGAACCAGATTTACCACAACTATTTCAAGTTCTCATGTGATTCGTGACTGTTTATTGCCTGGCAGTTATTTAGATACTAGCTCTTGCCTTTAGTTGTGGCTGGGCACATATCTAAGGTCACTCCATGGCTTGTTCCCATTCAAAATCTCCCCGCACAAGTTGCATCTATATCTTGTTTGTACAACATTCCGCCCGCTGTGTTTATTAATTAATTTCACTCGTAAAAATCGTAAAGCAAACAAGAACACATTTTCAATAACCGCCAGACTGGGATGTGGGTAGTGGGGCGGCGCGCAGAGATTACAATTGCAGGCACAGGCACAGGCAAATAAATATTTATGGATGGCTAAACACTGGCTGACTGCCTGTTGCCTTTGCACTGCAGCTGGCTGGCTCGCTCTCTCTCTCTCTGTCGAGTTGGAGAGGTCGGGAGGCTGTGGTTCATAGGCAACCAAGAGAGCGAGTGCCACCTCTAACCAAGCCATGGCAACACCAACACACCGCCAGCCGCTGTCCGCTGTCTGCTGTCTGCTATCTCCCGCCGGGGTCATAAATGCCCGTAAAGGCCCTAAAAGCCAGCCAGTTAGTTGGCCATTGCCAGTGTTATTGCCTCCTTTTCGGGCCTTCATTTCATCGACAGCCGGCAGACGGTGAAGACGTCAAGTAAAGTAAAGTAAAGGCCTCGTTATCCACTACTTGCTGAATCTCAAGAGGAGGCTCTTATCAGCCGGCGGCGGACCCGGCGACGATTAGATGTGCGATTAAGTTTTTTACCGGGAAAACAATCAACTAGCAAAGTCGAATATAGTTGTCATCGCAACAATGGCCACCCTTGGCGCCTGGGACTACACCATCCTGGCCGTGGTGCTGATCATATCGGTGGGCATTGGCATCTACTATCGTTTTGCGGGCGGCAAGCAGAGCACCACCACCGAGTACCTACTGGCGGATCGTTCCATGGGCGTGGCCCCAGTGGCCTTTAGCCTAATGGCCAGCTTCATGTCGGCCATCACAATACTGGGTGTATCCATGGAGAACTATCAGTATGGCACCATGTTTGTACTGATCAATCTGTCGTATGTGGTGTCCACACCGGTGGCCGCTTACCTCATCATTCCGGTCTTTTATCGTTTGAAAACGGCCAGCGTTTACGAGTATCTGGAGCTGCGCTTTGGCTATGCCACCCGACTGGCCGCCTCGCTGAGTTTCTCCCTGCAAATGATCCTCTACATGGGCATTGTGGTATATGCCCCGGCTTTGGCCCTGGAAGCTGTCACCGGACTCAATCAGGTCTTCTCCATTGTGATTGTTGGTGTGGTGTGCACTTTTTATGCCACACTGGGCGGCATGAAGGCTGTGCTGATCACGGATATCTATCAGTCGCTGCTCATGTTCGCCGCCGTCTTCAGTGTGATTATCTGTGCGTGGGTGAAGGCCGGCAGCTTGGAGGAGATTTGGCGTGTGGCCCAGGAGAATGGACGCATTGATCTGTCCAACTTTAGTGTGGATCCCACGGAGCGGCATACATGGTTTACACAGATTTTAGGTGGCAGTGCCACCTATTTGGCCATTTATGGCGTCAATCAAACGCAAGTCCAGCGCCTGATGTCGGTGAGGAGTCTGAGTGCCGCCCGGGCGGCCCTGTGGTGGTGCCTGCCCATCCTGTGCCTGCTGAGCCTGAGCACCTGCTTCTCCGGGCTGTGCATCTATTGGTATTACCGCGACTGTGATCCCGTGCTGGAGGGACGCGTCAATTCACGCGACCAGGTGATGCCGCTCTTCGTGGTGGACACCATGGGCGAGTACACGGGCCTCGCCGGGCTCTTCGTTTCGGGCATCTTCTGTGCCAGCTTGTCCACCATTAGTTCGATTATCAGTTCGCTGGCAGCCGTCACGCTGGAGGATTATCTGAAGCCGCTGGTGCATCGCTTTGGCAAGCGAACGCTTACGGATCGCGAGACGCTGTGGCACTCGAAGCTGCTGTCGCTATTCTTCGGTGCCCTCTGCATAGGCATGGCCTTTATGGCGGGCTCCATTGGAGGATTGCTGCAGGCCGCCCTCTCCATATTCGGCATCATTGGCGGCCCCCTTCTCGGACTCTTTACGCTGGGCATGTATGTGACGAGGGCCAATGAGAAGGGAGCCGTGGGAGCTTTGCTCATCTCGCTGGCATTCTGCTTCTGGATTGGCTTTGGTCAACCGAAACCGGTGCCCCAAAGCCTGGACATGTCCACAGCGGGCTGTCCGCTGGACAGGAGCTATGCCCAAGACATCTTCTTTGGAGCTGCAAAGGCAAAGGCAGCGGCAGAGCCGCAGGAAGAGCACTTCTTCTATCTGTACAGAATCAGCTACATGTGGTACGCTGCCTTGGGCTTTGTGATTGCCTTCTTTGGCGGCTGGCTGCTGTCCTGGCTGTTTGCCCTGCTCAACTGGGACAGCAATGGGCGGATCTACCAGGACGCTGAATGCACGCTGATCAAGCATGATCTCTTTGTGCCGCCAATTGCCAAGCGCCTGCAGCGACGCCAGATGCCGCGCCTGGTGATTACGGCCACCAGTTCGGAAATTGGTGGCATTTCGGTGGATGCAACGCCGCCGCGGCTGGAGGAGATTGAGTGGGAGAAGCACAAGGATGTGGCGTAGCAGGCAAAACCTGAATGCAGCTTAAATTACTTTTCATAGCCCGCCCTTATGTAATCATTCTCATCACTTTCCTGGTCAAGGAACACCCCCATCCATTTCAAGTTCAAACCTATCCTTCAATTATTTTTGTATGGCACATTTTTTATTAAGTGAACTTTGGCTTTAACATTCCGCCGCAATAAACGAGCTTACTCATCATGATCGCCAGCAAAAACGAATCAAATGGCGGGCATTCAAAGTATTCATTCCTTCTGATCGACGGCCTCGTAGTAGTTGCGACCCTGGGCCAGCTGATAGAGTGCCAGGAGGCGGACCAGTTCCTTGTAGGTCAGCGTACGCAGAGCCCTTCGATCGGCTGTCTGAACTCCGGCTGCCTGCAACTCCCTCACCAGCGTATCAAACTGCTCTTCCTCCGGAGATTCCTGGTGATGCCGCGGTGCAATTCGGCCAACGAATTCCGACTCTGTACGATGGCGATGCTCCTTGGGCTGCGATGACTGCTCCATCGAATCCAATGCTGTTAGTTCCTGGTCATCGTTGGTCATGGGCTGGGCCCGGGCCATGCAAATGCCAAGGAGGATCAGGAGGAGGATGTTGTTCGAATTGGGATTCATGTCTGTGTGTCCGACTGCGACAAGCTTGGACTTAAAACTAACGCCGCCTCGGCTGTCGATCCGTCGATCGTGGCCTCAACTTGGGGTGCGCTCCAATTTCTATATTTGCTCGCTGTTGTTTTCCCTTGGGACACAGTGTTGTCCAGTTGGGATTTAGCTATTTTTTATACCCTTCCCGGACAGGGTATTCTTATTTTGAGTCTTAAAGAGTCATTTGCGACCCTATAAATCATATATATTATTGATCAGCATCAACGGGAGAAACTATTTAGACATGTCTGATGGAAAACAAAAATTCACAATTTTTTTGAATTTTTTTAAGGGGTGACATCGTTAAAATGTTCAACAATTCGAAAAAAAACTTAAATTTGTAAAAATTTTAAATTATATAAGCTGATTTGATGACCTCTTAAAAACTAGCATGGAACAGCTTTCAGAATTAAAATTAGGGCTTTTTTGACTGAGTTATAGTGTTTATTAGCTTTGATTTATCCAACAAATTATCATATAAAAATATCGATAAATATCGAATTAGAAAATGTGAATTTTTAGGTGATACATATGGATAAATATCGAATTAGAAAATGCTATTTTTTTAGGTGCTACATATCGATAAATATCGAATAAAGAATGCAATTTTTAGGTGATACAAATCGATAAATATCAAATTTAAAAATTCGAATTTTTAGGTGCTACATATCGATAAATGTAGAATTAAAAATGCGTATTTTTATGTCCTACATATCGATATATATCGAATTAAAAATGCGAACATTTAAGGTGCTACATATCGATAAATATCGAATTTAAAATGGTGATTATTATTATTTTAGGTGGCCTTAATATCCAAAAAAAGACAATGATGGCAAAAACTGCATTAATAAAAAATAAAATATTGGAAACTTTGTGTTGCTTTGTCCAAAAAAATTATATTAAAATATTGAATTATAAAATGCTAATATTTTAGGCCTTTTTGGTGATATATTAAGGCCAAAAAGGGCAGTGATTGCAAAAACTTAAGTAATACAAAATAAAGTATTGGAAACTTTTCTGTAAAAAATTTTTAGTTATATAAAAACGATCTTTGTGGTTTTATTCATCCAAATTTGATATAAAAACATTAGTTCACCTTTTTCTTCAAGTGCTTTTCCCGTCAAATTCGTCAATTTAACGAACAAATGCCCAGCACTGTCAACGTTCAGCGCCGTTAATTGAAAAGTCAGTGTGTAGGGTCGCTCGAAATTATTTTATCTGCATATGCAGCACAATCGGAGGCGGACAGAGCCCCAGAGTCAACCCCCTTTGAGGCTCTCTCTCTCGTCCGTCCACATGTTTATTAATTGCCTGTGAGAGCTTTCGTTTGATTTCGCTTTCGTTTTTATTTAGTTCGTTCTTTTTTTCGTGCATATTCTATATGTTTGTTTTGTCTCCGCCTCCGATCCACACATGGAATTTATCTGCGCAGTTCGGACGGACAGTGTGTGTGTTCTCGTTGCTGTTTTCTGCATATATTCTGCCCCCTTTATAATCTTATCTATTCCTATTTGTACACACTCTTGGATGAGCTATAATGGAGATCAGTTTTTACTGGCATTGCATTAAATTACAACTTAAAGGGTTATATTTCTTACGAGTTTTCAACGAATGAAATGAAATTATGAGGAAGTTCGTATTTTATGAGGCAAAGGTAGTGGTATTTAAAGGTTTTTTGGAGATTTTGCAGGCTAATTAGGTCAGAAATTAATTAATTTAATTAATTAGATATTTTTCTATTAGTTGCCTTTGTTAAAAACTTAATTCTTTGCATTTTTAAGCTACTTTTTTGACCTATGGATCGATAAAAACCTCTTCTTAGGAATCTATATTGAGGGGAATAGTTCTTAAACATATTGAAAATATCATTAAATTTGACTTATCAAACTTGAAATATAGATATTATTGCTAGTATCATAGAAATATTAACAAAATTGTATTAAAATTAAAAAAAAAGTTGTTTAATTAGTTTAAACTTCTTTATAATTATTTAAAACAATGGTTTAGGCTTAGCTAGTTCGTTTTATTAAAAAGATCATCGACTCATTGAACATACAAATATCTTACTGTTAAGAATATGGCTTAAAATATTGGTAGATTGTATTAAATATTGATACAGTATTGATTTTTCAAGATTTTCTAGCATCTTTAATTCATATTTCGGCAATATCTTTATATCTTTTACAAGTAGATAAAACCCCTCCTACTTATAAGCTTTTCTACAATCTATATGGACATAGAATTCTCCTTATCTCGGCGTTGTCTACCTTGAGGCGCCTTGAGCTTGAGAGAGCTTTTCGCGTGCTCCCACTTTATATTCAAAGATTCACTTGTGCATAAATTATCGCCAAGCAAAATCAATGCTAAGCAAAGTAATTATTTTTTGCTATTATTCTTATTATTATTGCTCGATGATGTATACATGTTTGTGTGTGTGTGCTCTTGACTGACAAGAGAACAACTAGATTGTCTAGCCGCATGTAACGACCTGGCCAGCGCGTTGTTGATATAATTGCAAATTTCGAATTGCAAATTGCAAATCGCAAAACTGGCAGTAGTCGCAATTTGCATTTGCATTTTCCCAATGGTTTCCCAGCTGGCATGCGACACGATGTCTCTATATATAAGCAATGTATATCCATACGTGTGAATGGAATGGCCAAAGCATTCCAAGACACAATGACTGATCGGTGCTAATGACGGCAAACACGTGCCCGTCACTGTTAGTCACTCTCATTCTCTCTGGGCCAGCATGAAAACAAGGTTGTGATAACACCAACCTAGTGTGGCCTAAAAAACTGACACAACTGAGTCATAGTAGGGAGGCCAACAAAAAACCCAACCCCCCAAAGAGCTTCCCCTAATCGCAATCACCTTCCCTCCCATTCGGCTTGGGGCTCCGTTCACTGCCCCCTTGTGCATCGCCTGATGTCATC
This sequence comes from Drosophila orosa, assembly GCA_018904745.1. Taxonomy (NCBI): domain Eukaryota; kingdom Metazoa; phylum Arthropoda; class Insecta; order Diptera; family Drosophilidae; genus Drosophila; species Drosophila orosa. The sequence goes on from JAEIIH010032028.1 coordinate 13,615, forward strand.
GGCCAGTAATGCGTTGGATCCGCTCCTCCTTATCGCGCCAATTGAACTGGCAGGCTGCCCTTTTCAGGCCACTCCACCACCCCATCTGTGCCATCTGTGGTCCCCTCCAGTGTACAGTGGATATTGTTTGAGCGAATCTTTTGAAATTCAGACGATGATGTATAAAAACCTTTTGCGAAACAGGAGGATCTATAGGAATCCATAAATTGCAAGATATATTTCTTATTATTTCCATATTTAGCCTCTTCCCTCTGTTTCCTATTCAAACACCATCAACCTCACTAAGAATATTAATATATAAACTGATTTCCTTTAAAGATCCCAACTAATAACTCAAGTATGGCATTATAAGGCCTTAAACTTTATAATTCTCACCGGAAAAAGGGTTTATGGTTCCTTTGAAATTCCCATTTTGATGTGGATTAAAAGCATACGGAAACGGGACTATACACTCTTTCATAGTCAAGCGAAATTGATGCCATATATATGTATATATGCGGAAATATATACAATATATGATGGATGAATCAGAAAATATACACTCAGTGTGGAATTCGCCGAAAGAAAACAAAAAAACAAACAGAACTCTCGAGTTCCTTTTGTCTTTAGACTTTATATAGATTAACGCGATCCGTAAAGAAGAAAAACTAATCAACACAATTGGCTGCTTGAGAAAACTGGGAACTGGAAAGCTGGGAATCCAAGTTTGTTGAGATTTAGCATTTTCAACAATTTATTACGAAATTGGTATTCAGGCGCATAACAATTAATAATTATTACTCGTTAACAGCTTAACTGGATTCATATATATATATACTATATATATTCGTCGTATTCACATTGTCTCTTTTATACACACAACACACTCTTGCACACACACACACACAAACTACACTACATAACACACCACACAAACACACCACTGTTGGAATTGTTTCAACAACAACAACAAAAAAAAGTGTGAAAAAAAAAACAGATTGAAAATAAGAAGGCGCGGGTTCTTAATATAAATATTTGGCAGCTCAGCTCCAGCTACTACGACTAGTACTACTCCTGCGACTGACTACTACTCCTCCGGCTCATCGTGGTGGTTGGTGGTGGTCACTGTCTTCTCCTGATGCGTGCTGGTGGTCGTGGTGCGCGTCAGTGTAAAGACCCCAGTGGTGCCCACCTCATCCAGGGGCTGGGCAATGATGGTGGATGTGGTGCTCTGGTTGAGGAGCAACCATTAGTTTGTAAAAAAATAATATTCCATGAGGTCAAGGTTGCTAAACTTACGCCATTTTTGGTCTCCTCGGGACTCCAGGAGCGCTTGTCGTCCAGGTCTTTTGAGCAACAGCCTCCCATGGTGGCTTTTTGTGGTTGTATGTTTTTCTATCCAGGGATTCCTTGCCTTTCCTTTGAATCTCTGCCCAGGGACCACTCTTTATTTGTTGTTGCTTCAACTCCGCACGTCTGGCAGCGAATGGTGTGCCGTTCGCCGGTGTTCACTTGTTAGCCCAGCCCCAGTCCCAGTCCCAGCCCAACCCGAATCCGAATCCGATTCGGAATCGGAATCGGAATCCAACGACAACGTTGCTGTCGCTGTTGCGGCTGACGTCGCTGCTGGAGTCGTCACCGAGCTCCATATCAATTCTAGAAATATGTCTCGGCGAGCTCGTATATTTTGTATTGTGAGGAATACAATAAATAAAGAGTATACCTATACCTATACCTATATACAGCTCGCAGTTTGCTGTGCAAACAAAGCACCCCCAGGAAACGGGAGCGGAAGAGGAGGAAGACTGTTACCGATCCCCAAAGCTCACAACACAGTCATCATCTTTATATTTTCTGGAAAGGTTCTTAACGTTCTTAACGGTGTTCACTTTGCCTATCTTCATCATCGATCAGGTTGCATTGTTCGTTTGTTGTCCGAGTCCCATTAGATGGTAACAGACATTCCAAAGCTTCTCTCCAGTGATTCACTTAGATGCAATGTTCTAAATTTGTCAAGTGATTTCATTCAGATAGATAGAGAGGAATAAATGATAAAGTCT
>JAEIIH010032030.1:0-18838 GCA_018904745.1 Drosophila orosa
GATTGTTTCCTACTGTAACTATGTTAAAAAAAGTAATTTTAAAGAACTTTGAAATTTATTGTTCTTTTTGGAGAATACCAATATGTAAAAAAGCAAAATTAGAAAATCTGGTATCTGGCTTCTAAGGGAATCCGTGGTTACTATGAAACTAATAATACTTTTTGAAACTAATAACGAATTGTCGTAATTATTATTATTTATTTGCGCTAGTCTAATGATTTAACGAACTTGGGGCAGGCACATTTCTTAAGATTCTTATGCTTGGGATTCTTTGGTGATCTACTACTCTCCGGTGGTTCAACCTGATCCGACTCAATCTCAGCGGGGTGGACAGTCTCGTTGCACTTGGACGTCATAAACTCGAAGAAGTCGATATTTCGGACGTGGGAGTAGAATTGATCCTTGAACTGGAAGTAGTTCGGGTACACCTTGTGCTTCAACATGGCCATGTAGAGGCTGAGACGCTGTTGCTCCATAAAAAGGCGTCGCTGGTGTTCTGCGTGATGAAGCTTCCAGCTGCGCTTGCTCATCTCCGTTTGTATTATCGTGCGCAGCCGGGGATGCATATGGAACAGAACCGCCCTTGCAAAAATACAAAGCTAATGTGGAAACTGTGTTCTACCTGGTTTATCTTACAACTCACTTATTGAAGCGATATCGCTGCTTCTTGAACTTGATCATATCAAACTCGGTAACGAACTGGTGTAGCCGATCCGTGTTGCTGAGCTGTGCTGGTATCTCCACAAAGATCCTTAAAGAAGCTTCGCTCAGAAGATACACGATTTATTATTGCAAAACATACCTGGCGTTTAGAATAAAGGGGAATTCAGAAGCCGGTGGCGCTTTTTTCTGGAACTGAAAGCGCGGAAACTTGTCCATATCCTGGTCGACCCAATCGTAGTGATGCTTCAATTGGTTATTTACCGAAGCCAGCTCACTCACATCGATAAAGTAGTTTCCAGCACAAAAGTTATATTGACCCAGGGGCGGAACCGATGTAAAAAGATCAAAACCTAAGATGAAGCAATTTATTATTCGGGATAGGTGCACAAGATCATCTACCTTTCTTTTGGCACTGCGAGTTATGATTTTCTACAAAGTACTTGGTGCGCCATTTGGGGCAAAAACAGTTGATAAAAGTGGTTACCTCCGCTACCCAATTACGAAAAGTGTGCGATAGGCTCTGGTCAAAGTTAACTTTCAATTTTATATCATCTCTGAAAGAAATTGTAATTAAATAATTGTCAAATACAAAAATTTAACAATGTTCTTTTTATATTGCTAAAAATTAAATTCGAAGTAATAACCAAATAGTTTAAACTTTACCTTTTATCAAAATTTTTTCTGGTTTTGATTATACTTACTGAAGGCGTGGAAGTCCGCATTTTGCATTATCATTGCATCCAGGTTTTTGAATCTGAGTTTGTATGGTAGCCTGATTTTTGAGTATCTTTACCATCAAGTTGTTGCACTCGATCTCCACAGCCGTAGGATCAATCACCCCCGATTCCTCCTCGCCACTGGAAGGTGACTCCTCGGAGGTTGTCGCGACCTCAGGCGTTTTTCGTATGCCCGGTTTCGTCCACTCATCGGAATCGGCTTCGGATGATGGAATGTCCGAGTCCTGCCCATATTGCTGAAACTCCCTTTCCGAACGATCCTTGAAAATGCGAACCCTCAGGTTGTCGCAGGTGAAGATTGCGGTCTCGATACTCAGGTCCACGTTGGTGACATACGTGATGGAGAATTGGATGCCTGCATAGACCCGGTGGTGTATGAAAACACTGTTTATCGTGTATGTGATGTAGCTCATGTCATGGATGATCTCTCCCTCCTCCTCTTCCACCACATAATCGGCCATATTGGGCACCGACTTTCTGCTGGAGGATTCAGACACTAATTCAATAGAATAAGTCGAACTATTCCTTGGCATGCCGATCGGGCTATTTATGTGATAGGTTTCCCTCTTCTACAAAAGTGAAAATAAAAATAAAGTATTGGTCGATTAATCGAATGAATATGTAAATTAACAAAATATTCAATAGAAGCGCCAAGGAAATCAATAGAGATTTCTAGTCTTGTGGTGAAAAACAAGCCTTAAATAGAACCAACCTTTCTTCTTTGAGTCTCGATTGTGGTTTGGGGCCGCTTGTAATCTGTGTTGGCATGCGAACTGCTCGAACTAATCTCTAAATCGATTTCATCCATTTCCATGCCAGGGTCCCACCCGTCAAGAGTTCCCGAAGTGATGACAGTGCCGTCACTGTGGTAGCACCGCAGCTCCTCCGGCGTCCAGATCATCTTGACGCCATCGTCCCGCATCGAATACGATTCGTTGGCGAAGTAGTCGTGCCACTCGCTGTTGCGGAAGGGCTTGCCGCACCAGATCTTTCCGTCCTGCTCCACGTGAATCACACTGCCTAGAGAGGTGATCAGCTTGAGGTGGCGGTAGCTTAGCTCATACAGCGCCATAATAAACTTGAGGAAGTTCAGCTCGAATTGGACACTGGCGAATAGAGCGGCGGCCTGCTTGCTCTTGACCGTGCGGCTTTTCCGACTCCCCGCATTCGAGTCCTTGGAGGTGCGACTTGGCTGGGTCTTCTTGGAGCCAATACTCTGAGTCGAGGGTCGCAGCGCAGGGACTGCCCCAACCGATTCTCGGAAGGATGAGTTCTTCTTTGACCGTACCTGGCCGCAACTGCTCTTTTTCTTCCCGTCGGAGGGAATGGGATAGTAACTGCTGTAGGTGGACTGCGTGGAGCAGGCGTTGAGAAACTCCGAGCTCTGCTCCTCCTCCTCCTCCTCGTTGCCACCGTCTGTTGAGCTGAGCAGGTGGTATACCTCGCCGTTGTAACGCATGATCAGCACGGTGTCGGTGTTTTGATAGAATACGATTACACAGCCGTAGGGCGTGCAAATACGTCGGTTCTCGTTCAGTTCATTGTCCTGTTAGATGTTGGGAACCGGTCAAGGGATTTTTAAAGCTCAAACAAGATGTCTTTATAATATAAAAAAAAAAAACAAGAAAGGAAGCTAACTTCGGTACACCGAAGTTTCTATACCCTTGCAGTTTGACATGGAAAATCATAATGCCAACTTTCATTACTTTAAAGTTTTACATTTACATTTTACATTTCAAGTTACAGTTTTACATTCACCGTTTTGCATTTTCCTCTATATTTAACGTTCGTTCCTATGACAGATATATGATATAGTCGTCCGATCCGGCTCGTTCCGACTTATATAGTAGTGAGAGTATATAGAATACTATATGCAAAGTTTCATTCGGATAGCTTCAAAACTGCGGTACTAGTTTGCGTATGGGCGGACAGACGGACGGACAAACGGACAGACGGACGGACGGACATGGTGAGATCGACTCGGCTGTTGATGCTGATCAAGAATATATATACTTTATATCACTGCGTTGCAAACATCTGACTAAAATTATAATACCCTGTAAGGGTATAACAAAACTATCGTCATACATCGAACCACATGACTTTTGCATTCCTATTTTAATTTTATCAATGTCTGATAGCCTTACCTGGTATTGCCACAGATGTTCCACATGGGTGTCCTGGCAGAAGGTAGTGAGTCCGCTGGGAAAGTTCAGCACCGCCTTAGAGCACTCGCTCTCGCTGGCCAACGCCCGCACACTGATGCCGTTATTAGAATCGAGCCGAACACAGCCATCAGTGGTAAGAGCGTCCACCGGATCGGAAGCACTCCGGAAGTGCACCTCCTGGCCACCGATCTCTAGACAGAGGCATTTGTTCATCTGACGGAAGTTCCACTTCTCCTCGTACAGCACGATTCGGCCTTCCTCGAAGAAGTACTTGGAGGTCTTGCACTTTATCGTTTGCCTGGTGTCGTCCAGATTGTAGCCCTTTAGCATGGGGTGGCCTTGACCCAGACCCCCTAAAATTGCTTTAGAGTCCGTGGCTTGGATATCCTTCGCTGACACACCAGAGATACTACCTACGCCCCCCCCGGAGTTAGCCGATTTTGTGGAAATACGTTTAGATTTGGTTAAAGGTACATCCTGAAGTAAGGAGGGCTTCTGGCTAACGGATCGGTTATCATCCTGTTGCGTCTGCATCTCCTTTGAATGCTGACCCTTTATCGATCGGGGTCGGACGAAGACCTTGGGATTTATTGGGACACGATCGTTCGTCTCACTGCACGTGACCATAATTGTATCGCTGATGTTGTTTTGCACAGTATGCAAGCTCGAGTTGGCACCCGAACCACAGGTTTCGTTTGTATCCGGGGTGGTCATGTCGTTGAGAAACTGCTCCATTTCGTACAGTGTAAAGTCCCGGAAGCAGAGACGCGTTGGAATCACTATCTGCTTCTCATTCTCGAAGACCTCGTTGAGAGTCCTCCGGAAGGTGTAGAGCAGGACATTGGGATGCATTTCCTCCACGCTGAAGTCATCGTACTCGTTCACCAGCTGGATGATGCGCTGCATCACCGAGTCGTTCGTAAGATACAGCTCGGCAAACTTCGGCAGGCATATAGGCTCTAGTTCACCGTGGTATGATTGAATGGGCAGCGAATGGTTGATGTAGCCCGTGGCAAAGTAGCGCCGCTGCAGGTTGTACTCCAGACAGCTGTAGTAGACGTTCTGCATCACGGACTGGTCCGTGTAGGATATCATATTGGCCAGCAGGCTGTTGGCCTGCTCCACGAATATGCGTTCGTTCTTGGCCTGCTCCATAAGTATGCGTTCGGTCTTGGCCAGCTTGACCAGGCTCTTAAAGGCGTGTGTATAAACCTTCACCTTGTCCAACACTCGGGTTTGAACCGCCGGCGTTGGGTTTGCCAACAGCCGCACCTCCGCCTCGGTCAGTAGCTCCCGAGGGTTGCCGAACGTACTCATCAGCGACTCCAGATATAGGTAAATGGTTCCATCGTCCGCCCGGGAACACGGCCTCTGGCTCTTGAGATAGTGCCCCTGGATGCTCAGCGACTCGAGCGTGTGGAATGTGGGTAGCATAGACAGCTGGGGGTTCATCTTCACGTTGATCTCATTGTACTGCTCAACGTAATACAAGCGATACCATTCCCGCAGGGTCTCCAAGTCGTACACGTACCAGCTGAGTTGGTCGAACACATCATCGGTAAACTTGGATGCCATGCAGGCGGACAGCTGTGGCAGCTGTTGTTGGAAGATGCCCACCGGCTTCACGGCGGTCCGCTTACGTAGCGAGTGGATGTCCCTCTGGATGGCTGCCAGCGTCTCCTGGAGCTGCAGCACGCGACGGGGACGCGGCACTAGTAGGTCGTAGGCGCTCTCCTCGGGCAGGAAGTGGACAATCGCCCGCAAAGGTTGATCGTAGGCCAGCAACTTCTTGTAGAAGTCGGTGTCCAGGGTCCCTACGATCAGGATGAGGATTTTGGTGAACGTAGGATTGTCCCTGATGTACTAGGGTTTGAAAAATTGGTTAGTAAGTTATTCGGGAGTACCGCTTCGATTGCTCTTTGAATAGGGTACTAGGAACTGTGGGTTTTTCAGAATAAAATTAAGCAAGATGACGAGAAATATATATTGAATACCAATAAGAAGCAGAAGTACATAAGAGTGTATAATATATACTATAATGCCCTAGTTTTAAATGGAAAGGTGTTTAGTAAACTTCGCGATTGTATACTAGAGTGTCAGAAAATTCAGAGATGGGAATGTCTCTTGCACTTTTCACGACAACTTTGGTTAATACCAATGCCGATTTACAGAAATGCATTCTTAGTTTTGTCTTAAAAATAATGCCTATAAATCTAGCATGATAAAATAAAATTACTTAAAAATAGATAAGCAAACGATTATTCTGGTGATTCTGACAAGGAATATACCACAGTTTGGGAGTCCAAAAACGTATCCTGATTTAATTACTCACCATCACCTTGGACGCCGGCACACCCTTGCCAACTTTGTGATGCTCCTTTGCCGTGACCGACATGCAGTTGATCTTGGTGAAGCTCATCTTGTCACTGGTTCCCTTACCAGTTTTGGGCTTTGCCGTCGCCGGGCCCCGGCTGGACTCGGCGACACTCTTTTTTTTGGGCTCCACTGCCTTAAGGCTCTTCAGCAGGGCTGGAATATTCCGTTGCCAGTATTTGTGCAGGTCGAAATTCGCCTCCGCCTCAATGGTCCTGGTCACCTTCTCGTACTCGGCGACACAGTCGCGAATGCGCATCAGGGCAATGCTAACCCTATCCACGGGAAAGTTCACCGATCCTGGACTAAAACTATGAGTACAGACTGAAAGAAATTGGTGGAGGGTGCTCACCGTGTGGCCTTGCCTTGGAGTTTCGCTGGCTCTCATAGGCTGCCGCCTCGACTTCCTTATCTAAGTCGATTACGAAGACGGCCCGACGAATGCCGCTAGCTGCACGCTTCATGAACTCATCGCGCACAGCCTTCAGTCCGTTGTCATAGAAGTTGACACAGTAAATGTAATGGCCAGGATCCGTGGACCCGACAGATCTGCGGGTTCGTCGGCTGCCTCGTACGGACTTTTGCACATTCATTGTGTGCGAGGCCTAAAAAATATATGTTAACGGTTCTGTATGTAGTATCGAAAGTAATGATTCAAGCAGGTGAAACAAAACTCCAAGGAAACGTTTTTAAGTTCGAAAAATAATACATACACTTTGCAATATTCTAGGAGAATGTAAAACATCACAAAACCTTTTAGGTTATTTTATTTAAAGCCAAAGAGTCAGTAGTAAATCGTAATCCAGGTGGGGCGTTAGGTTTAAATCTTGAATATGAGGGTCACAGAAAGAGGTCTAAATATTTTACATTAATAATAGGTAATGAAAATCAAGGATCAAAAGATCAATTTTTACATTAAATTCTTGATTTATACAAGAATTCTAAGCTGGATGATGACACACACATGGAATATGTCTAGAAACATCATAACAAAATTTACCGATTGTCTTTGAAAAGTTTTTTTTTCTATATAGGCAAAAAGAATCTTTTATATTTTGCAATAATAATAAAGCGTCTTTAATGAAAGATAATACTTAGAAATGCAACATTTAAGCAGCTAAAATAGCTTGCAGAATAATTCCTGAACTGTTATCAACACAATTTCAAAATTAAAAGTTTAAATTAAAGTTCTCTTTATTTGATAAAATGGTATTATTACAAACAAATGTAATGGTAACTACACACTAAATGGCCGATTCTATGTACAAATGAAAATAATGCAATTACTTAACTAAATTTCGAAGCGCAATGTACAAACGAGAGATTCGTTAAACACATATGTATGTAGTATGTGTATAAGCTGTATGCCATGATACAATACAAACTTAAAGCCTCTTTTAAAATATAAAATAAATAAGGGACATAATTAAATCTATATAAACTAGCAAATAAATTAAAAATCAAATTGCAAACTTCGAAATGCAGTCACTGGCAATGAAGTAAAAGTAGGCAAAGCTAACACTAAGTAACCTAACTTATATGGCAGTGAAAGGCTATAAATAACTGGCTCTAAACTCGATATTGATCACAATACATTTGGAAAAAGTTTTGGTGTGGCGTCAACAGGAACCGTAAGAACGCCAGAATGCGTTCCGCCCATCGGGTAGCGGGCTTCAGCTTTCATCGCTGGACACGAGGCACTCGCTCAGCAGCACGTTCCTCAGGTCGTCCATGTCGATCCAGTCGCGTCTCTCGTTCCGGATGGACACGTGCCGGATGCAGCCCTTGAAATTCTCCCGCGCGATCAGCGACCCACTGGGAGCAATTTCTGCAAGCCAAGGAAATGGAAAAGTTAATACCGGCTAAATGCAACCATATATGTTTAATTTTACCTGGCAGCCCGCCTATGTAGAGGGGAGAGCGTGTTTGCACCTTCCCTGCACTTCGCTGGCTACCCACACCAATTACGGCTGGCAATTGGTCGATGCGAAGGACAATCTGCTCGCCGTCGTAGAGGGCCGAAATGTTGTGCCATTTGTTGTCACACAGAGCGTACTTCGTAGGCAGTGCAGACTCCACACGCATCGGCACTCCATCCCCAAGATCGCAGGAGAATATTATCTATTATATAAATATAATTATTGTATACATATATAGTTACCCAATCACAAATATAATAATAAGATACGTTTTTTGCGCTGGATTTTTCCTAATACTTAACAGACAAAACTATTTCGTATTCTTAAGACTACCAAAATAACCACTCACATTGCCATTGTGTAGCTCCAAAGATAGGGCAGGGAAACCCTTGGGCTCTGACACACTTAGCAGGATTCCCGATAGCTCCGACGTCCGGAATTCCGTTTCTAGATCCAGGTATTTGCCGACATTAAAGTTTTTCTCTGCAAAGGCAACGAATTCATCATTAGAAATCATCATTGCCCGCCCTAAAATTCTAGACTCCCTTAAACTCACTGTAAATGGCGTATGCATCGCCGGGGAAGTAGCTGCCCCTCTCCACAGTGGGGAAGCACTGTCCCACGTTGGAGTGCTTGCCGGGTCGGGCCAGGTCCTGGGTGCTGTTGTTGACGCTGACTCGCCGGAGACAGCCCTTGAACGGCTCCAGGCGGACATAGAGCTCCGAGGAGACCTTCACCGGTGCCTGGGGCAGTCCACCGACCAAGAGCAGCTGCGAGGCGCCAATCTTCTTGGGCAGCTTCATCTGGGCGGAGGTCTTTTGGTCGGTGCGTCCTATCTCCACCGACATGGTAACCTTGCGGTCCTGACAGCCGACCGTCACCCGGTGCCACTCGCCGTCGTTCAACTTGGCCGTCAGTTGGAGCTCCTCGCGCCGCCGACCGCGCACCACAAGGACCAGCTGTCCGTCTTTGAGGATGAGAGCTACGTAGTGCTTCGGCTTCTCCTTGCTGCCAGGGGACAGGAAGAGCATGCCGTTCGGATAGAAGGAGCGGAAGTCGAAGCTCAGGTGGAAGTTGCGCTGCCAGAAGTGGCGCTCCGGCAGCTTCAGCTGGGAGTAGCTGTAGATGTCGTCGCCGAACTTGAAGGCATTCGGCTCGTAGGAGTAGCTGCCGATCTGGAAGAGAGCAAGGTGATTAGGTTCGGGTCTATCGCCAGTGAAAATTGGAACTCAACTCACCGCGACGACTTTGTGTTAGTTTCTGAGATTTAAGCGTAGCATCTTTGCCGAGTGAGAGAACTCACCCAGCGAGTGTGAGTTAGAAAATAAAAACTTTGCCATGATTTCTGTTCGATTTTCGTTGTTATAAAAATGTTTTATTTGATAAAATGTGATAACAATTAAATGTCCACGTTGCAGTAAGCAAATGTTAATTGTATAATACAGTAATGAAAGCAAAAACGTACACAAAGCGTTGATGAGTGATGTGTGTGATCTGAATATGGCGAGTCTTACGAACTAAGTTGAGCTCTGGAGCCGGGCTTATCTATTAGCAAACATGTCGTATGAAATATTTACATCATAGAGCATTTCTTATAGACTATGAATAGGCGCTCCCATAAGCTTAAAACGATCGTTTACCGTGCTTAAAAGTATGTATACCAGCCTGCCCACAGGAGCAGGTGCAGAGGTCTTAATTCGTTATCTGAATTCTCCCCATGAGCATGCTCTTGTGGGCCTGAAACCTGAAGCTTAATGCTAGAACTGAGGTTATATCTTTGATGATGGTGGGGTTGTTATATTAATCCACATGTAGACCACATAGAGTAGCTTGTTTGGTTAGATTTTGTTTTGTTTTAGGCGAAATTAGTATACAAATGAGCTTTCGTGAAGCGCAGCGCTTGAAGCTTTTAGCGTAGTCGCTTTTGACATAATTGCTTAGCAACTAAAATCCTATAAAACAAAGAGAAACGGTTGAGTTTAACATAGTTAGGCAGCCACATATTTACATGCATCAGATGGACAGCAAGAACCCGATCCCATCTCTAACCCCATTCAAACCAAGCCGGAAAATACGAAGGCTCTAGCAACTTACCCGCTTGCAGCCCTCGGGCGAGGCTGTAAAACTCTTCCCGATCATCGGTTCCGTCTTCAGCAGGACATCGTAGAGTCCTCCCTTGAGGCTGCCCATTAGGGGACCATTGCGGCCAATCTGAACGTTGGCGAAGGTCAGGGCGTCGTTGAAGTTCACGGTTCGGTTGTTGAACACCACATCTCGGATGGCCCCCTCTAGGTTTACGAAAGTGGGTGCCAGCGGGGTGTAGCTCTCGTGGGGCGGTGCTCCTCCTATGTAGAGGCCACCCGTGTCCCGTGGCAGACTGACCACCGTCGGATTGCCGGTCAGGCTGCGCACCTCCTGCAGCTCATCGTCCACCATCAGTTCTAGCTTCCGGCCGGTCTTGATCAGATTCACCACATGCAATTCGCCATCATTCAGTTGGCTGAAGTTGGAGGACATCTTGATGAAGCTGCGCCCGGAATTCACCCACACATGTAGTTGGCCATCCACCAGGCTCACGGAGTAGTTGCCCTTGATGTCCTTGGCATCGTAGTCGGCCAGGACCTCCGGCGGATAGGCGGCCAGCAGTAGCAGGCAGTCCGGCTGCAGAGTGCGGAACACCAAACCGGTATTTGAGCGTTTCCGAAGCGACTGCGAGGGTAGCTCCAAGTAACCGTTGCCCGAGAAGCCAGCCCTGAGGAAGGATAACCTCTTAGTATATAATTTCCAACGAAATGAAGCAGCTACTCACTTGGTTATCATGTCCTTGCAGGAGGGCTCTACGCCGTAGTAGCTTGAACTCTCTAGGGGATCGTAGGTCTCTCCATTCACCTGGACATCCTTCATGCAGCCCAGGAATGGATTATCAGCTCCAGGGGCTTTCGTAGTGCCTGAAGTGAAACCTATGCACAATGTTAGTATTGTAATTATTTGAATATAGTTTAAGTAGTTTTGAAATTCTTGAAGGACGAAAGAAAGCTTTCAATAGCCTTAGCCATACCTGGTGGAACTCCGCCCAGATAGTAAACCGCCTTGGACAGATCCGGTAGCATGTGAATGTTTACTGGTAGTGTGGGAGCTCCTGACACCGGACGATCGTTGTTCACACGAAGCATTCCATTTTCAGTGCTTCGTTTAGCAGAGAACTCTCGTGCAGCCTCGATTTTGATCCACTGACCCACATTGTACTTCTTGGTCGTGTTAATCTCCAGCTTGGACTCGTCGCCGTAGTCGATGCGGAACATGATCCGACCCCGGCTCAAGGTCACCGACACCGAGCGGTTCTGTTTGCAGAAAGAGTAATAACTTATTAACAATTTTATTAATAAGTATTAAGTACTTACGTTCTTGTCATCAACCGCCAGGAACAGCAGGGCATTCTCGTCCAGCGTTCGGAAGGTCATCTGCACGGAGAAGAGATTCTTGCGGGTCGGTCTGGGGCGGGTCTTCATCAGCTGGGCATATCCCAGGCCATTGAAGTGTCGAGCCGTGGATGCAGCTGCCGACTCCCTGGCCCCAATCATGGCTCCGCCGCAGCTTCCCTCGCTCGTTACAAAGTTCCATAGTCCCAGGGGCTTGTTGTCCACCTCTACCTGGTGCACAACTACATTGAGTCCCGGCGTGAGCTGCAAGTCCTTCGAGGCAAAACCGCCCAACGAGATGCGATCGTGGCGAGACTGATAGAAACGCGTGTGCTCCGTGTCCGTGGAACCCGTGATGGTCAACGGAACGGTGGGGGTCAGCTCGCCGTAGTTGTTCATCCGTCGGACCATTAAGCTGCCCAGGTTAAGCGTTCGATTGGCCTCCACGTGGTACCAGGCGTCGTCGTATTTGGGGTCCCGTGTCTGGACCACCATGGGATGCGTGACCGTGGCAGTGGTGCCGCCAAGATTCCACACCAGGCGTACCCGACGCTTGTGCAACTCCAGCGTGATGTGGCGTCCCTCGCTACCCTCCAAATGGATCAGCGGAGAGCTTTCGAGATGATTGGCTAGGGCAAAGCTGAGGCGTAGGTTGTTCGAGGTGCTTAACCCGTAAGAGGCCGGCAGATACGAACGACTGCATTTGGGGCCCAGGGACTCCAAAGAGACATCAATCTGCAGGGGGAAGGAAGGTAATTAAAATACTGATTGGATGGCAATCATCCTTAAGAATATATTCTATTAGGGCTTTAAATTTCTAAAACTAATTAAGTAACCAAAAGTTTAGCAATAGGAAATGATACTTCTTTGTTAAAACACTTCATTTCAATTGCGTCTTCAAAACTCACCGCTTCGGCCGCGTGCCTGGCTTTGGCAATCTGATCTCTGAGCTGTTGTAATTGCTGGGCCATGCTGTTGTTCCAGACTTCGAACTTCGCCTGTTCCTGGTCGGCCTGGCGTTCAAGGTAGCTCAGCGAGACGTTGGCCAGTCGCAGATTAGTCTTGGTCAACGAAATGTTCTCCTGGGCCATGCCCAACTTGATTTCCCAGTCCGGTTCCAGGGTGGAGAAGGACTTGCGCATGTTCTGGATAGATACCTCCATCTCTTTGGCCAGTCGCAGCTCTGCTCGCATCTGTTCCCCGGTTCTCTCGGCCAGCTCCAGGCTCTCCTTGGTCTGCCGGCGGGCAGAGCTCTCGGAGAGGCCCTGCAGTTGGCTGGAAATGTTGTTAGTGCGCAGGCCGCAGTCAAAAATGGTGGCCTTGATGCCCTCCACCTGCTGCTCCTGCCGGTGAAGCTTGTCCTTCAGAACATTGGACTTGTGCATCTGCTTGAGGGCTTCCTGCTGCAGCTGCCTTGACCTGTGCAGCGAATGCTTGGCTCGATCGATCATGGAGCTGCCGTCACTAGGATAAAGTGTCCGCTGGGCCTCGTACACTCGCTCCTTGGCCAGGGCCGATGCCAGTCGCGCATCGTTGATGGCCTTGGTTATGTTGCTGTGTGCGGAACTGGCCAGCATGGCTATGCGGGCTCCGTTCCTGGTAGGTTGAAATTGGCGGGCGTACTCGTTGGATCGCTCCAGGAGGTGGTGGGCGTGCTTCTCCGCCTTGGGCAGCCAGTGCTTGCGAACCTCCCGCTGCTGTTCGGCCTTCACGCCCAAGGTGGTGTTTAGCAGCACCCGCGATCCGTCCAAATGGTTCAGCTGCCCATTCAGTTCTATCTGCCGCTGAAGGGTTTGCCTCACCAAGCCCTCGCCCCGTTCCAGGTAGCCCGGATCGGTGTGCTCCGAGATGAGCTGGTTGAGGTCATTCAGCTCCTGGTATGATTCGCCGACGTGACCACTCAGATTGCGTACGTGCTCCAGAACGTCCTCCGCCTCGCTCTCCACCTCAACGATGCGATCCACGTGCAGTCGCAGGTCCACTATGCGATGATTGGTCTGGTTAAGGTCCCGCCACAGCATCTCCAGGTGGCCACTCTCATCGAAGGCGGCATCGGAGGCATTGCCCATGGCGTAGTAGTGCCGCCAGGCGCAGTCGTTGGTGCTGCGGATTCCCTGGACCATTTGGTCGTGTTCTTGAACAGCCTGCAGATAAAACCGGGCCTGCTTCAGAGCAGTCGGCAGGCTAAGGTGCTGGGCACTCTTCCCATAGCTCCGCAGATCGGAGAGAGTTTGAAGAACCTCTTCACGGACCAGCCCGGCGTCGTGGCGCTGAACCAGGGCGTCCTCCCGCATCGTTTTGAGGGCAAACTCACGCTTTCCAATGGTGCTCACTGCCTTGCGAGACTGGAACTTCAGATTTTCGGCATGGGCATCGAGCTTAAGGATGCCGGCGGAGTCATAGTCCTGCAGCAGTCGCCTGGTCTGCCTGAAGTCCTGCTGTCTTTCACTCCACTCAACGTAGGCTTTCTCGTACACGGACAGCTTGCGGTACGGCGCCGGGATTCCGGTCAGATCCATGTTGTGCATTCCGCGACGCAGCTTGTGCCCCACAAGCTCCACATAATCAAGAAGCAGAAGGGTGCAATTGTCGCAGACTGAAAGGAAGAATTAAACATAAATAAAGATAAGCGAAATTAAAAGGGCTTATTATCTCGTACCCCTGCAGCCATTATCCACAAGATGGTGACGCTCCGCCTGACACTTGTCGCACTTAAGCCCAGTGACACCTTCGCGGCAGTAGCATCGCCCCGTCTCCGGATCGCAGCCCTCGGTGCGGATGCCATCCGGATTGCAGTTGCACGCCTGGCAACTGCTGTTGGGATACCGCGTCGGATCCCCAAAGTATCCCGATTGGCATCGCTCACACAGCCGGCCTGTGTAGCCGGGCTTGCAGACACAGCTCACCTCACCGTCCCAGACATTGCAGCCGCGAGCGAAGTTCCTGTTGGTTTCGGGACAAGGACACGCCTGGCAGCCGTGCTGGGAGTTGGGATCGCCGTAGAAGCCATCCGCACACTGCTGGCAATGATCGCCGCCGCTGTTACCTCGACAGTTCTATAGGAGATGTTATAAAATAAATAAGAAATCTGCAAAGTTACCTGGCCGAGGGATTGTCTTACCAAGCATACGCCCGTTTCCTTGTCACAGTCACTGCTGCGGCCATTGCAATGGCAGGGTGCTGCTCTTCCTATCAAGTCCTCAATGAATACACTCTCCACAACGGTGGTGTTGCGCCAGCGGTAGAAGGATCGTCCTGGGTCCTGGCACGACAGACCATCGAAGCGTTTGGGACATTTGCAGCGCTCCACGCCCTTGGCTATAAGATTGGTGGAACCTTGGATGAGGATCGCCGCATCCATGTGGACGTTTTGCAGACTGAATGAGGAAAGATGTTTATGAGTATCGGAAGTAAAAATTATAAGAGACCAATACATACACCACTTCCTGGAAATCGGCAAAGGCAAATGCCCTTATGAAGACGTGTCGAATATTTTGTAGGGCCGCCATCAGGGTGGCCCGATCCACGGCCTGGTTGGTGTGGTGGTACTTCCAATAGGACTCGTGCAGCGGCACTCGATGGGTCACGTTCAGAGAGTACTCAAACTCCTCGTACTCGTAGAAGTCTAGGAGTAGCTTGGAGTGGGCATGCACCTGCACCAGAGGATACTGGCTCAAGACTTTGCGCTCCAACGGCTTCTGGGCCCCTTCCGTGATCAGGGTGAAGTAAAGGAAGCCGCCATAGCTGCTGGTGCGATCTCCGTAGAACTGTGGAGGCAGTTGAAAGTATAGCGGGTGGTAGAAGGGTCCGTAGGCTCCGATCGACACGTTGCCCGTGGACTTGGGCACCAAGCTCAGATCGTTCATGCGCTGGATCTCCGCATCCTCGCGGTGAAAGCTGCTGCCCGCCATCTGCACCACCACAATGTACTCGTAGTCCGCGCCGGGTATGTTCTGGGGTCTTATCTGCTGGATGCTGAGGTTCCGTGACTCCGACATGCGGATGTGGCCCCAGGAGAGCTCGCTCTGCTCACACTCGCCGGAACGCCCAAAGCAGTAACAGCGGGTGCAGCCCTCGGGATTGAGGGCCGAGAGTCCGAAGGTGCTCTGCATGCATGTGTCGCACTTGAGACCCACGACGAGCGACTTGCAGGGACACTGGCCATTGGAGTCGCAGGCGATTAGGCCGTCCGTCCGTGTGAAGGAGCCCTCCACATCGCAGGCACAGCGGCGGCACTCCGGGTATCCGAAGTAGCCGACGGCGCAGGTATCACATGTCCTGCCCGCGTAGCCCTCCCGGCACTGGCACTGACCATCGCTTGCCGCACATTGCTGTCCAATGGAGCCGATATGGTCGCAGTCGCACTCCCTGCACCCAAGGCGGTTCTGCCAGCCCCAGGTGCCCGGCACACACTGGCCACAGCCCAGGCCCCGCGTGAACTTTGGGCAGATGCAGCGGCCGTTGTGCGGATCGCACACCTGGCCCTCCGCCGTGCAGGCCGAGCAGCGCTGGCAGCCCTCCGTGCTGAAGCCGAAGAAGCCCTCGGTGCACTCGTTGCAGTGCTGGCCGCCGACTCCGATCTTGCAGTCGCACTGGCCAGTCCACGGGTTGCACTCGTGTCCCCGAGATCCGTGGGGATCGCATCGGCAGTCCCGGCAGCCGGTGCCCTCGGTGAGGTTCCAGTGGCCCGACCGGCACTTGTCACACCTCCTTCCGGTGACATTGCCCAAGCAGGCGCACTGACCCGTGCGCTTATCGCAATCCGATGACAGGGATCCAATGGGACTGCAGTGACAGTCTGAAAAAAAAGAGTTAATTGTTTATAAGATATTATGTTCATAAAATTCATTAATTTATCTTTATTAATAATATATTAAAATATGTTTTCATCAGATTAATTTCCACTAATCAACAATCTAATCAATGAATCAATGTCGAGGCTAAACTGGCTGGATCGAAACAATTAATCCCTTTCTTTGAGCTTTCCCCGTCTTGGGTTACTGGGCCACGAGTACGTCATTGTCAGTGGCAGCCAACTAACTGCGCCCAAGCAGCCACCAACTGTTGCGCTCAGAGCCACCAGACCGACCCACTAGCCGGCCAGGCAGTCAGCCGCTCCTCCTCCCGCCGGTTGTTGGGTTTGGGTTTGTGGGTTGCGCGTAGGCAGCGCCTCCGAGTCCGCCCACATTTGCATTGGGTTTCCTATTCGGGCGACAAACGACAAATGCGACGACGGCCCAAACGGACGATGGACGCGAAAAAAGCTGTGGGAGACGACGACGTCGGAACAAGCCAGACAAGTCTGCCTGGCGTACGAGTATGTTGTGGTGGGGGAACGAGGGGAGGAGGAGGCTCATACGAAAATAAATTCATTCATAAATCCGGTAAAACCAACGCAAAAACACTTTTCAAATTGATTGCACGATCTATAAAAAAATATAGCTAAAATATGGGCAAAAAGTGCATGCAAATTTAACAGAGAGTTGGCACACTTCTGGCAAAAACGGACTATAAATGCTCTACAAATACTGTAAGTCCGGAATGTTTGGAGTCACAATGTGAATATTAGTCTATAAATATATATAATATCAGTTTGATATACGTTTCTATATCCAGAAATTCTGATTATGAATCGACAAAAATATTATACATCCCAAAAATCGTAAAGTTTAAATATCATTTAACGTTAGAATATCGATTGTATCAAAAAATAACCGTAAATGTTAATAAAATATGTATTTTCGCAGGTTTTTAAAATCATCTTTAAAATTTAGATTTTGATCAATTTATTTTATTAATGTACATCTAACATAGTTTAAATTATATTAAGGCTTTTGTACAGTAGAGCTGTAAAAACATCGATAGTATTGTCATCGATAATTTTCGATATTTTTGGGGGTGCTATCGATATTATGCCCATATTATAGGTATTCTGTAAATGCTTAAGTTAACAAATATCGATACAGTATCAATATTTTTGATCATCCATTGTCATAGGGCTACAATGGGAGTTATATGGGAGTTGTTTTGAATTTATTAGTCCACAAAACATAAGGAAGTCATGTGCAAGCCAATATCCTCTCGTTGAGTTGCAGTGTATTCCCAAATATGAACAGCTTAGCACGCGACACGATCGGGTACGATAGGTGATAGTAGACCAGCTCCATCGCTGTTTTCGCCGTCTTGGGGAGGTGGGGAGCGGGAGCCGGAGAAGGATGCTGTGCCTCAAGGCACTTGGCATATGACTGGGACTTGAGGACTGACTATAGTGCAGCTGTCAAGTACTTGCCAACGTATGGGATTTGCATTTTCATGAATGAAAAGAGTGGCGGAGAAAGGCCTACGACTCCTTCAGATGGGGCCACCGATGCAGAGTTCAATCAACTGACGCCATTCAGATGTTTCGCTTGAGAAAATGATGTCATTAAGGCCACAATGGGAATCACGATTGTTTACCCCTTTTTGCCTGGTGATTTTGTTTGGAAATGCGTTTGTCATGCCATAGTTTGAGAGTCACTTGCACGCCCACTGGAGATTTATTGCGTGGGTCCTGAGTCTTTTCCCATTCGGTTGTTAGTCTCTCAGACTTTGGGCTTTATTGACAATTTTGTTGTCTTTGGCTTCTTTTTTTGTTTTCCGTTTTCTGTATACTTTTCTGGCTGCTGATCGCTAGACTAGTCCCTGTGGTCAGATATCTCGTGTGTGGGCTGCCTAGAGGGTACTTCCGTTCGTTTAACGGTCTTCGGCTCAAATATGCGTAAAATTTTTAAGTTTCCACTTTGCATCTGCATGGGCGGAGTTGGAGTTGACCCTTCTTTAAAGCTAATGGATCGTAGGCCAGGCAACGGAGGATAAAGATGAGATCTCAGTTATCATTTAGACATGAACAACCATTAGTCTCGGTTGGACAGTGGCCTTGGAGCCTGTCTTTCTCGCTGCCCAACTTGGCGTATACACAATGTGTTCACCAATGCCCAGCATGACTGGTCATTCAACACATTTGGCCACAAATCAAATGCAATGCAGTGCAATAAATTAACAATCAAATACTAATAATTCTAAAAATACCAGCGAATTGACAGTTTAATTGCAAAGTTTTCTTTTTCTCTAAAGTAAAGGAATGAAGCGATTGCTGAAAAACGACAGAACTCAAAGCTCACTTGTTGAGCTGCAATGTGGAGCATATGTTTTGTGGGCAACATAACTTTTGCTACTCTTGACACAACAGAATATTGATTAAATGATTTATGGGCCTGCTCACTGTGTGCTTGGTCAACGTTGCGTATGCGCAATACAAACAACAAAAAAATTCCTTTTTCCTCGACTATGAAGTACTTAGTCATCGACAGACATTTTCTTGAAGCTTGTGTTGTGGACCCTACGTATTAAATAATCTTAATATTGGTTTGAAACATAATTTAATATTTTTTTTTACACATAAAGCATTTGGTAATTTCTAGTCATTTTTATAATTTTAAAAGTAGTAGTTTACGTACATGAATTTTGTCAAATTTCAGTTCGAAAGGGCTCTTTCTGTTCTATTATATTCTTTATTTAGT
>JAEIIH010032033.1:0-25421 GCA_018904745.1 Drosophila orosa
CTTGGGAAATGAGTTCCCGCGGCATTTAATAATCAAGCTTGCAATACATTATAATATCTTTATAATACAATAAAAATGTATCACTAAACAAAGCCCCGAATTGTTGAGACACTTTTATTTGGATTGAAAGTCAAATAATCCAAGATCTTTCCTTTTCGGCTTGTTTATTTTTTGTATCAACCCCTTAGGCCCATCCAACTCCACCCTCGAATACAAGGGGAATAGACAGACACTTTCCTGGCTTCACGATTTTTCTATAAAATGTATCCAATCTTTGGAACTGAAGAAATTGAAAAATCTAGAGGTCAGTAAGGGACACTTATGCAAGCACCGGACATAATCGAAAATCAATAAGTCATAGTAGTTTTCGTTTGAGAGTTGAAAAGGAAGCCGTTAAAGATCAAGATCATAAGATGTGACACCCCTAGGTATCACTTGCCAGGCTTATCCTTTAACTGGAAACATGGAAACTGGCTTCTCAAGGCGATGGGCTCAGGTGTCGTAATGGGTTTTTGTGGTCATTTGGCGAATCGAGTTCCTTGGGCGATAATTTATTCATTGTATGCAAGGGAACCTTGCCTACATTCGATATATGTATACACTTGGGGTATACGGGGTATATGCATACACATCTGATTGTTTTGGTTCACATTTCGACCTGGCAGTTACTTAAATCCTGCGTTACAGCCTTGAACCCCTCACATTTGTTGACTCACTTAAACTTTGGGCACGCACATCCAACCGATGGCTAATCGGGCATTACTACAAACACAGCTACAGTGAGATACGCGAGTTTTCGCACCGTGTACCAGCAAATAAACAAACTCAAATGTTCGGGGTCACTTTATCGATTGAACGAGGGTTGTCACAAAGTGCTCTCGGACTCTTCCCTATCTCTAGCCTTAGGCGCTGTCCACTGGTGGAGCAGGAGGAACACAATCACATGTCAGGCGTACCTTAATCGCAATCGCATTTGAATCCGAGATCTCTGTGTCTAATCCGTTGTTAGTCCGTGTATTAACTGCGATTTATGGCTGCTCCCTATGCGGATATCCTTCGCGGACAGGAGTTGATTTGATAAGCAAACACTAACAACTGCCAGGCCCGATATCCACAACAACGCGACGACCCAAGCAACCGCAACCCTAAGTAGACCGCCACCCCCCTTTAGCCCGGAGAGCGGAAAATACAGAGCCGAAGCAGAGCCACGAGCAGCCGGCTGGCTGGGTCTCCGGTTACACCTGCTCCCGAAGACTTTGTGGGGTGGAACCGCCGAGCGATGGTTACTAGGCAGGGCCCCGTTGTTTGGGTTGCCCCAGGCAACCTGGCTTCGTGTCCATTCCCAGGGTTTCGGCGACTTTTCGGCACATGTCCTGCGAGAGCCCACCAAAATGGACGAGCCGGTCAGCCAAAAGCCAAGTGAAGGTGCGGCAGAGGATGGAGAGGAGAAGGAAGAGGAGGAGGAGGCGGAGGAGGAGGAGCCGCTGAGGGGCTTCCTAGACGAGGTCAACTGCCCGGAGCCGGGCATCATAGATCGTCGCATGATTGAAACCGCCTATCTGGAGGAGGGCCAAAAGGGGGAGGCGAAACGCCTCCACCAACTGGAACCGGTGGTCTACGAACGGATTCGCACCATGCGCCTGGAGTTCAAGAGTACGCCCTTTGCATTTCCCAAGTGTATCCCAAACATAGTTTCCTCCTTGCAGACATCCTGCGGATTGACCATCTGTGGATGATGCCGAATCTAACCACGCTCTGCTTGAACTGCAACAAGATTGAGGTCATCGAGCACCTCGCCATGTTGACTGCCCTCAAGGATCTCAATCTAAGCTTCAATTACATTACGCGAATCGAGAACCTAGAGACGCTGGTCAACCTGGAGAAGCTGTCGCTCTTCAGTAATCGCATCCAAAAGATTGAGAACTTGCAGACTTTGGAGAAACTGGTCATCCTTAGCATTGGCAACAATCTAATCAACACTGTGGAGGGGGTAAGGTTCCCCAATGATTATGTAGTACTTTCTAATAGATATTATGTTGTTTTAACCAGATCGAACGTCTACGCTTTGTGGGCAGCCTGAGAGTGCTGAATTTGGAGGGCAATCCCATTGCCAAAAAGCCGGACTTTCCCCTGTCCCTTTATGTGACTGCCATCCTGCCCCAGTTAAACTACTACGAATACGTGTTCATCAAGGCGGAGACGCGAGAGGAGGCACAGAAGCGTTTCTAGTGATTTAAACCCCTCAGGTTTATTATTTTCCTTATTAATAATAATTAATCCCAACAGCCGCGAACTGCGTGAGATCGAGGACAAGCAGGAGCGTGAGATCCAAGGCCTGGCCACCGAGGAACGGGAAATGGCCGAGGCGGAGCGTTTGGCCTCCAGCTTTGTGGAACACCTAGATGGTCATCAGCTGTACGAATCCATGTGGCGCGACGACGACAACGGCCGCATTCTGATGTTGGTGGGAACTCCAGCGCAGGAGCTCGCCGAGGAGTACACCAAGGATGTTCACGAGCTGACGCAGAAGATCTATTGCCTTGGTCTGGAGCGCTTTGGGGAGCGGGATGAGGAGATTCGGGACTTTAATGCCAACCTATATGAGGGGCAGGAGGAGCTACAGGCGCAGGGTCAAACACAAATCGAGGAGTTCCTCCAATACAAGGAGCGAACCTTCGATGAGATGCGGCTGAAGTGGAGAGATCTCGACCAACGCGATGACGATTTGGAGGAGGTGTCAGCTCAGTTGGATATCCTTACTGGCCAGTTCGAGGATGCCCTAAACGAGATGTGGCAGAGCCTCATGGCTCAGGAGCTTCATTTGCACGAGGCCGTTGAGGTGAGCTCAAAGTAAAACCTTAGCTTCTATTAATACTCCGTTTCTTTGGCCAGGATTCCACGCTCAACTTCAAACGCAAGATCTCCCAGCTCATGGCCAGCTTTGTGGAACAGGCCCAGGTAATCTTCCAGCAGTTGCGCGATGTCTGTGGCAACTTTGCTGACAATATGACGGAGATTGTGTCGCAATACCTCGCCTCCAAACTCTTGCGGGATGACCTGAACGCCATTCCTGAGGAGCTGCGAAAGTGTGTGGCCGATCGCGACATACTCCTACAGCTAGTGGATGCCATGAGGGAATCTCACGCCTCGCGGGTGTACGAGCGGGAGGATCGCATGGCCAATCGCAGCCGGGAGTTCATAGACGACATGATCAAGAAGCTGAAAAAGTATGTCCCACACAGAAGCAGACCCGACAGACACTAATAAAACACTCCCTTCACAGCAAAGAGGTGGACCGTCACCGTGCCAAGGTACTGGAGATCAATTCGTTCATGGAAATGATGACAGAGGCGCTGGCCAACCTGCCGCAAGAGACGAATCACTCCAAGCACGAGTCACTTTCGGATTAACGAATATTTTTAATAACGATTAAGTAATAAATGCAATGGGATCATCATCTAGCCTACGAAGCCCTCTACTTTCCCTTCTTGAGGCCCTCGAGGTGGGCACACAGCCCCTCCTGGAAATGTGGCGTGAGGACATAGTCCACACACTCCCTCAGATCCCCGGCCCGGTCGTTCAGGAGCTCTTGTACATCGGGCTCGCGGCACATCCGCTTGGTCAGGGTCCTGGCCACTGGATTGGCCTTGTCGAAGGTACTAATGAAGGCGGCGCACTTGGCCAGTGCCTCTGCCTTGCTGTCCGCCACCTCGTCGACGAGGCCCACCTCCAGGGCCTCCTGGGTGCGGAAGAGCTTACCTTGGTTCAGGGCTCGCTCCACGATTCGACGGGGCAGGACGCTCTGGTACGAGAGCATCATCCACTTGGAGATGACGAAGCTGAAGCGGGTGGCGTGGATGCCGATCAAGAGATCCGGTAACATGACGCGGTACTCGCAGGCTGTGGCCAGAACGCAACCAGCAGCTGGAGCATGACCCTGGGCGGGAGAGAATCAGTTACACTGGCCAAGATCGCTGCCAAACAAAGGGTGAACTCACATTAACGGCCGCCGCAGTGGGAAGACCGCAGAGATGCAGGGCGAGCCACAGGTCCTGGAACAAGGTCCAAAACTCCTTCAGTCGCTTCTCGTCAGGTTTCAGCAGCTCCTTGAGATCAAGGCCAGCGGAGAAAACCCTGTCATTGCTCTGCAAAATAGACGTAGAATGAATTCAAACCGCTTGTTCAATTCCTGAGACTCACCGATGTCAAGATGAGGCCGCGACTCTTGTTGCTCTCGATCTGGTTGATGGACTCGATTAGGTCGTGCATTAGCTCCATGGTCAGGGTATTGACTGGCGCCAGGTTCATCGACAAGGTGGCAATGCCACTCTTATCATCCACCTCGATGGTGGTCAGCTTTGTTGGGCTCGACCCCCCATTAGCCAGGGATCGAAGGGATTGAACTCCGCAGAGGATGGGTTTTATCCGCCCAACTGTGTCTATCAGCCTGTTACGCAACATTACGACGACTTTGGCTTTGAAGCAGCAATCACGCACTGAGCGGCAGGCATGAATTTAAACAAATTAACCTGTTTATCATATACAAAGTCGAGTTGCGAACCGAATAAAAACAAAACACTCAAGCCAAGCGATCGTCAGGCGATCAGCTGATGCAGCTTTTCCAGGCGAAGTTTACACGACAGCAGGAAATGGCGATCAACAGAAGTTTATCTACTGGAAAGAGTAGCGCGAAAGTAAGTTTTAAGTTCACTCAAAGATATTAATTATGAATAAGACAAGCTTAAGAGATTTTCGGGGCTTGAGTATAAGCAGGAATGGCTACTTTTTTCATTACGTGTCGCCCTTCGTTACTACGATAGTACAAAATGTTTATCGACTGGAAATAATATCGGGAATTTAATAATTCGCAAATATTTATTGGAAGTAAATACATTTTTAGGAATTAAACTTAAATAAATGCATTTCTGGTTAGTTTACTAAGTAAACGTAATAAAATGATTAGACAATTGCACAGAGAAATCTACTCTACTTCTTGCTCTTCTTCTTCAGGTTTTCGAGATAGATGCCCATACCCTTCTGGACTTCAGGACGGCTGGCAAGGGCCACAAAGTCCTCCACATCCTTTTTCCGTATCCTCTCAAACTCCTTAATATTCTCCGCACGGAACT
This sequence comes from Drosophila orosa, assembly GCA_018904745.1. Classification (NCBI taxonomy): domain Eukaryota; kingdom Metazoa; phylum Arthropoda; class Insecta; order Diptera; family Drosophilidae; genus Drosophila; species Drosophila orosa. The sequence goes on from JAEIIH010032033.1 coordinate 5,130, forward strand.
GCAGCTTGGTCAGCGACCGAGCCAGAGGATTCACCTTGGCAAAGCTACCAATAAAGGCAGCACACTTCTCCAGCGCCTCCTCCTTGGTGTTGGCGATTTCATCGACCAGGCCTTCCGCCTGTGCCTCTTCGGTGGTGAACAGGCGTCCTTGCGTAAGAGCACGCTCTGCCACTCGCTGGGGCAGGACGTTGAGGAAGCCGGACATCAGCCATTTGGGCGCAATGATACCCAGCTGGGTTTCGTTCAGTCCGATGAGACGCTGTGGCAGCATCACCCGATACTCGCAGGCGGTGGCCAGCAGGCATCCTCCGGCAGGTGCGTGGCCCTGGAAAAAGGAAAGAGGTGAGAAAAGGCTCTATAACATCTTGATTTACGGGCAGATAAACTCACATTAATGGCAGCAGCCGTGGGCAAGCTGCTGCCGTACAGAGCAATCCAAGCGTTTTGCAGCTCGGTCCAAATGGTCCGAAGGCGCTCCTCGTCCGTATTGTACATTTCCAGGATGTCCAGACCGGCTGAGAACACATTTGAGCAGGCCTGCGAATAATATAATGAATACTTACATAGCCCAACGCTAAAGTAACCGGCTTACGGAGGTTAAAATCAGTCCGCGACACTTGTTGCTCTCAATTTCGTCGATGGACGTCTGCAGGTCCACCAGCAACTGGACATTTTGGCTGTTCACGGGTGGCCGGTTCATTGTGAGAGTGGCGATCCCGGTCTTGTCGTTAACCTCCACTGATGTCAGCTTGGTGGTGGTGGTCATCAACCTCTTTGTCCCTCCACGGACCACAAGTCTCAAGAGATTCGAGTGCAGCATTGTTCTTTGATGTGTACGAAATATGACCTTTGTCCAGATGCCGGCTATGTTGGGAGAGTGGGATTTAGTCAAAAATATAATAATATTAAATAACACATAATACATATATTCATCTAAGCGTAAATTACAATTATTCTTCAACTTACCTTGGCTATAATTCGACAAAGTTACTTTAAAATTGTTATCTGGCAGTTCGCTCAAACTGATCCTCGATGGAAACTTACCAGCCAATCGTTATCAACTATCGGGCTGGCGCGATTGTAAATATCGAATACAATCAATTTCAAATAGCTGTTAAATGAGTGATAATGGTTTATAGAAGAATTTTTAATCTGAATCTATGCAAATTTTTACCTAAATATATAAAATACATTCAAATAAAAAGAAACTCATAAAATCAAACATTTGTATGCTGTGAAGTTATTACTTTTTGGCCTTCTTCTTAAGACCCTCGAGGTAAATGCCCAGACCCTTCTGAAGGGCCGGCTGGTTAACAGTGAAGAAGAACCTCTCCAGATCCTCCTTGCGCCCCTTCTCCAATTGCTGAAGATCCGCAGACCGGAATTGCAGCTTGGTCAGCGATCGAGCCAGAGGATTGACTTTGGCAAAGGTGCCAATGAAGGCTGCGCACTTTTCGATGGCCTCCTCCTTGCTGTTGGCGGTCTCATCAATCAGACCCACCTGCAGGGCCTCTTCGGTTGTGAACATGCGTCCTTGATTTAGGGCTCGTTCTGCCTCTCGTTGTGGCAGAACACTGAGGAAGGCGGACATGAACCACTTGGGCGCAACCATACCCAGCTGGGTTTCGTTTAGCCCAATAGTAAACTTTGGCACCATAACTCGGTACTCGCAGGATGTGGCCAATAGACATCCACCGGCGGGTGAGTGGCCCTATAAATACAAAATAAGTTGAGGAAGGATCTCTGGGCGTCCTTAAAAACCTACATTAATGGCGGCGGCTGTCGGGACACTGCTGCCGTACAGCGCCAGCCATGTTTCCTGCAACTGCGACCAGAAGGCACGACACCTATCCTTATCTGGCTTGTACATTTCTAGAATGTCCAGGCCAGCGGAGAATATTGTAGGACTGGACTGCGTATAATTTACATATATTATTGGCATATTAAACCCACTATTATCTTCAGATACTACTTACAGATGTAAGGATGAGGCCTCTGCTCTTGTTACCTTCGATTTCGTCAATGGAAATCTTCAGATCCTGCAGCAGCTCCAAGTTGAGGCCATTAACTGGTGGCCGGTTCATTGTGAGAGTGGCGATTCCGGTCTTGTCGTTAACATGCACCGTGGTCAGCTTGGTGACGGTGGACATGAACCTCTTTGGGCCTCCGCTGGCCAAAAGTCTCGAGAGATTCGTATGCAGCATTGTTTTTTGATATGTGCCAAATATGACCTTTGTCCTGGTGCCGACTACGGTGGGATGGTTGATTTTTATCTTAAACTAAGTAGATAAGAATAAAGACACATTACTACAATTTGCGTAGGCATTGTTTTACAATTATTGCCCAACTCACCTTGGCTACACAAGCTCAACGAAGGTATTTTACAAATATTGTCAGCGCGGCAGATTACCCAAACTGATCTTTATCTTTGTTGGTACATTTTTGGCAATTGTTATCATCTATCGAATAAGCGGGATTTTAAATATCGAATATAATCTATTTAAAATTGCTTTTTGATGAGTGATTATCGATAAGGCTATAATTTTCATTCGAAACCTTTTCTTCAGACTAATATAATGTAGTGCAAGAGTATACAAATAATAATTTTACCCTACAAACAATTGAGTATTACAAGTAAAAATGTTTATTTCACTTTGTTATAAAATCTTGAAGTTATTGCTTCTTGGCCTTCTTCTTAAGGCCCTCGAGGTAAATGCCGAGACCCTTCTGAACGGCGGGCTGGTTAACAAAGAACAGGAACTTTTCCAGGTCCTCCTTGCGCTCGTTCTCCAATTGCTGCAGGTCGGCGGCCCGGAATTGCTGCTTGGTCAGCGATCGAGCCAGAGGATTGACCTTGGCAAAGGTGCCAATGAAGGCTGCGCACTTTTCGATGGCCTCCTCCTTGCTGTTGGCGGTCTCATCAATCAGACCCACCCTCAGGGCCTCTTCGGTGGTGAACATGCGTCCTTGATTAAGGGCTCGCTCTGCCTCTCGCTGCGGCAGAACACTGAGGAAGGCGGACATGAACCACTTGGGCGCCACAATGCCCAGCTGGGTTTCGTTCAAACCAATTGTGAATTTCGGCAACATAACTCTGTACTCGCAGGATGTGGCCAACAGACATCCGCCGGCAGGTGAGTGGCCCTAGGAGGACAAAATAAGTTAAAGAAGGATCTCTGGGAGGCCGCAGGGAACGTACATTAATGGCAGCTGCTGTGGGCACACTGCTTCCGTAGAGCGCCAGCCACGTTTCCTGCAACTGCGACCAAAAGGCACGAATCCTGTCCTTATCCGGCTTGTACATCTCCAGAATGTCCAGGCCAGCGGAGAATATTGTAGCACTGGACTGCAGAGAAGTATTGTGGTTAGCATCTTATTACCTTTCATCAGATATGCATGACTTACAGATGTCAGAATTAGGCCTCTGCTCTTGTTGTCTTCAATTTCGTCAATGGAGGTCTTTAGATCCTGCAGCAGCTCCAAGTTGAGGCCGTTGACTGGTGGCCGGTTCATTGTGAGGGTGGCGATTCCTGTCTTGTCGTTGACCTCCACCGATGTCAGCTTTGTGCCGGTGGACATCAGACGGCTGGAGCCACTGCGGGCCACCAGGCTGAGAAGTTTTGAACGCAGCATTATGATCTGAAATGTACCAAAAATGTAAACAACAGCTTGCGACCTTTGGACAGGAGGCCGGTACCACTATTAACTGGCGACAAGAGCTCTTAAAAATGTAATTTCAACTTTCAAATTATATTAAAATAAACAAATAAACTATCTTGTTGCTAAATAACTCACTGGATTCGCCTGTTGATTATAATTAAAAACTTAAACACAGAGATCTATGGACTTGTTGCGCTGCTATCGATGGGCAGGGAAGTAGTGAAGGGGGTAAAATGGCCAGTGGCTCACTGGAAAGTATTAGCCCTCTTTTGGTTGCCAACTATATAATTATGCTAATTTATTTTATTACTAATTCTATAAGCAGCTAATTTCTTGATAATTATCATTATAATTATGATTACAATCATCCATTTTAAATATTACTTTTTAAAATTAATAATAATTTTTACTGCGCCCATGTCGATAGGCGGCTATCGCATATCGGGTAGATGTCATTTGACAGGCAGTGTTGGCCACCTAGAGCTAGAGAGCTAAAAGTAGCCAAAATGTTGATGGTAGCTATAAAACGGCCAATTGCCTGGCAGGCGATTAAATTAACCATTAAAATTGTGGCATCGTAAATCATAAAAATAAATAAAGTTGTAACCTGTTTTACAAAGCTTAAATTATGCCAATCTTTCTTATACATTTTAAGTTATAATTATTTCGCATTTGCCAATTGAAAAAGTCATATCTAGTGACAAAATAGCTAAATTACCGCAGCGGTTGGCAGACGGAATGCAACTCTGAGTTTTGACGTTTACACGTCACATTCGTCGGTGCCGACAGCGACTGCCATTCTTGCATTCGTGTACATTTTGATTCGGTGTTCGCCTCGACTACGCTCCAAGCAACTTTCTCTACGAAAACCTAACTGAAAATGGGCTCAGGAAAGCAACAAAAAGTGCAATCTTCGGGATTCACCAAGGAGGAGGAGCTGCTCCTGCAGGATTTCAGCCGCAACGTGAGCACCAAGTCGTCGGCGCTGTTTTACGGCAATGCCTTCATCGTGTCCGCTGTGCCAATCTGTGAGTATAGTGACACGTTGATAGTTTCGGACCCTTGATGAATGAACGTGGGGCTTTGCAGGGCTCTTCTGGCGCATCCACAACATGGACCTGTGGCCCAGCTCCATCCTGTTCGTGCTGGTGACCGCCGCTAGCACCTACTTGATGGCCACCGCCTACAAGAACATCAAGTTCCAGCTGAAGCACAAGATCGCCGGACGCAGGGAGGAGGCCGTCACCCGGGAGGTGAACCGCCAGGTGGGCGACGACAAGAAGGTTACCCGCAAGGAGAAGGACGAGCGCATCCTGTGGAAGAAGAACGAGGTGGCCGACTACGAGGCCACCACCTTCGCCATCTTCTACAACAATGCCATCTACCTGGCCGTGATTATCTTCATCAGCTTCTTCCTGCTGAAGAACTCCACGCCGTTCATCAACTACATCTTCTCGGTGGGCCTCGCCAGCGGCGCCCTGGCGCTCTTCTCCACCAGCGCCCAATCGAACTGAACAAACATACCTTCATGTCATGTCATGCCATGTTCATGTACTCGTAATGTAAGGCCCTTCCAGAGATTCCCTTCGACAGCGGGCAAGAATTCCGTTCATCGGTCGTGTGTGGCGCCGGTCCGTTCTTCATCCTCCAGTCCCCATGCCGACCAGCATTTCCAGCAGTGCGAACATAGCGAACTTTTTTTAGAATAAACACAAACCTGTTGTCTTTCTTGTAGAAAGCTGATCAACTTCCATTCGCAGATGATTTAATAAATTGTAAAGTTAAAATAATCACTTTATTTACTTTCGAGGGAATTTTATGTTTAAAAGCTGCGAATTTTCGGCACTAATTTTAAATGTAAATGCAGGGAGAGTTCGAGGGGGATCCACTCGCTCAGACAGCCTCCAGCAGCAGGGCGATGCCCTGGCCACCGCCGATACAGGCGGATCCGATGCCGTACTTCAGCTTCTTGCGCCTGGAATAAATCGGGGTAACTCGTATATTAAAGTGTTTAAGCTACAAGTTCTATAGGGGAAAACTCACTGCAACTCGTGCACCAGGTGACCAGTGATGCGAGAGCCACTGGCGCCCAGAGGATGACCCAGAGCAATGGCTCCGCCATTCACATTCAGCTTGGAGGGATCCAGTTTCAGGGCATCGGCACAGGCCAGAGTCTGGGCAGCAAAGGCTTCGTTGATCTGAAACGCAAATGGTTAAGACGTGCTAAAAAATATACACTTTATGAATGTTGTTTACCTCAATCAGATCAATGTCCTCCAGTTTCTTGCCAGAAACCTTCAGAACATTCTGAATGGCAGGCACGGGACCAATACCCATGATCTCTGGCTTCACGCCCACGAAAGAGAAGGCCACCAGGCGCGCAAGAGGCGTCAGGTTGTACTCCTTAAGAGCCTCCTCCGAGGCCACAACAACAGCTGAAGCTCCATCACAGATACCAGAGGCAGTTCCGGCTGTGACCACTCCGTTCTTCTTGAACAGAGAGGGCAGCTTGTTCAGACCCTCGATGGTGGTCTTGGGACGCGGATGCTCGTCCACCGCAAAGTCTACTTCCTTGCCCTTGACCTTCAGCTTGATGGGAGTGATCTCGGCGTTGAAGGCACCCTCCTTCTGGCCCTTCTCCCAATTCTTCTGCGACAGCAACGAGAACTCGTCCACGCGCTCCCTGGAGATCTTGTATTGATCGGCCAGATTCTCGGCGGTCAGAGCCATGGGTAGCTTGCAGTAGGTGTCGGTGAGTCCAGCCCATAGAGCGTCCTCCAAGTTATAGTTGGCCCCTAAAGTGGTGCCGAATCGCATGTTGCGGGCAATGAACGGACTCTGGGACATGTTCTCCACGCCGCCGGTGAGCGCAATTTTGGCACCACCAACCAGAATGTCCTGTGCTCCGTTCACAATCGACTGGAAGCCGGAGCCGCACAGGCGATTGATGCCCAAGGCGGGTTTCTCGATGGGCACGCCGCAGTTGAGACTCACATGACGGGGCACGTAAATACCATCCGTTGAGGAGGACTATGAGGCACAGTAAAAATTAAAAACATAATTTAAAACGGAACTTCAATTATTAATCCTTTATCTATTGAAATAATTATAAGGAAATCTTTTTCAGGGAATACAGGGAAAACTCACCGCAATCACATTACCCACGATGACGGTGTCCACTTGCTCTCCCTTGAGCCCGGCAGCATCCAGAGCAGCCTTAGCCGCTGTGGTTTGAAGCTGCGTCTGGTTAATGCCCTTCAACGAACCACCGAAAGTGCCAAAGGCCGTGCGCTTGGCAGCCACAATATAGATACCTTATATAGAACACAAATATACATAAATATGGTGCGTAGACAAGAGTGATAGCTGAAATTGTAGCAATTAACGAAGGCGGACTCTTGTTGTCGATTCAACAGGTCCAAAGTGCAACCGGCCGGGTGCGGGGGATAGCATCAGATAAGCCATCAAAAAGTCCAAAGTTCAGAATTACTACACACGATCATTTCGCATCCAAGGCGTTAGCATCCCTTGATATCCAGAAGGATCACAATTACCTTTAGTAGCAGCAGACATTTTGTGGACTTATCACTTCTTAATCAATGGTTATCAATAAAATATAAGTTAAAGAAAGCGAAAGCGACTACTTCAGTGCTATTACTTTCGACTTCTGGTCGCAACTCGTCGGCGTCGCCGACATATTATTGGATGAAAGCTCGTTCTCGTTACTGTTGGCTTTCGAAAGCCCTCGCAGCTAAATTTCAGCTGTTTGTTCCACAGAGAGAAAATAACCATAGAAGAAATCAACCAAGTAAAACACAATTTAGCTTTCTTTAGCAGAAAATTCTAAAATACTTTGCATTACTTTTTAAGAACTGATGTATTAGGTATTTATTGTGAAAGATATATTAATTGTATTACATCTTAAATTTAATTTGTAGGTAGGTCATCCTTGAAAGTTGAGTAATCAAGCAAAAGAGTTATTCCATACAATAAAATGTTTCTGTTTCCAATTCAGAGATAAGATAGCTGAAAGTATTACCTGAAAACTAAGCTAGATTTATTTTACAAGAACTGCAATCCAAATAAAACAAAGGCCTTTAGCTTATTGTGTATTTTTCAGGGGTTGTTCTACAGTTAAGAATGCGAAAATGCTGCTTTTTTGCAAGTGAACTTTATGCTTGGGAACTACGACGACACATTGTGGACAATGGGGAATCGGGCTGTAATGCAGACTGCGTGACTTAACCTCGGTTTCTATTATAAAGTAATGGATAATCTCTCTATGTCTAGGGCGAGTTGGAGATGTCCATGTTGTCCGATTTCTCGACGCTCACCGACTTGCGTGACTTCGAATCGGCGCTGGAGCGCGAGTTCTTCGCCTCGGTGTCCTCGGAGATGGATTTAAGCTTTCGGGCTTCCGCAGAGCGTGAGCGGTCGCGTCGCCGTGAGGATGAGGACTTGGCTGTGGCCAGGGACGCGTCCTTGCTGCGGCTGGAGCGTGACTTGGTGCTGGTGGCCACCGGCGGCGGTGATGGGGAGCTGCGCTTGCTCCTGGAGCGAGGTGAACGTGAGGAGCGCTTCTCGTTGCGGTGTGACTTCTTGCTGCGCTCGCGGGATCGGGAACGCTTGCCGTTGCCAGTGGGCACAACTGGAATGCCGTGGGACCGGGAGCGGCGGGAACGAGAGGTACTGCGACGATGACGGGATCGCGAGCGTTTGCCTCGCGATCTGGAGGAGCGCGAGTGTTTGCCGCCGCGGGAACGTGATCTCCGGGAGCGCGAGGTGCTGCGACGATGGCGGGATCTGGACCGCTTGCTGCGGGATCGTGACGAGTGCTTGCCGCGCGACCGTGAGCGGCGGGAACGGGACACGCTGCGACGCTCCCTTGACCCAGAGCGCCGGGAACGCCGTCTGGACGTGGAGCGGTGCGAGCGTGAGCGACTGGTGCGACGTTCCCGAGAGCGCGAGCGGGACCGAGACCTACGGCGCTTGTCCTTGGCCAGCATCCCGATCACCGGGTCAATGGCAGCCGAGATCATGCTCTGCGCCTCCTTCACAATGGTCATCGCCTCCTCGATCTCCGCCTGCGCGGCCTCATTCGACTTGGCCTCCGGCTTGGTAATCGAGTAGGTCGAGTGGTAGACGCTCAGGTAGCCGCCCTTGAACTCTTGGCCCTGCATGCGCAGGGCGTGGATGATGCTGGTCTGCTCGCAGAACTCGATCATGCAGTACGTCTTGTTGTCCTTCTCCGCCCACCGAGCGTACTTCACCTCGCCGGCGCGCTGGAAGCAGTCCATCAGGTCGTCCAGGCGCCACTCGTTCTTCACATCGCACACGATGATGGTGCGTCGGATCTCTTCGATCTTGCGGGCGTCATAGAACGAGGGCAGGGCCGGGTACTCCGGCAGATTGAACTCCACCAGCTTCGGGTCGTAGGTCTTGATCACCTGCTGCGGCAGCTGCCCCTCTATGCGGTTGATCACCTCCGGCGGCAGCTTGGAGTCGGGCTTTTGGAGACCAGGCACTATGGTGCCGTTCTTGAGCATTTCCAGGGCGCGGTACTCCTCGGGAATGGCCAGCACAGGGATGACGATCAGGGCGCGGTCGATGAACACCGTGTTGGTCAGGTGCTGGGCCACCGGCACACTGTTCGTTTCCGTGTACTTCACGTAGCAGATGCGCGACTGCACGGGACAGGAGACGTCCCGGATGGTGGGGTACAGGCGGATCTCCTCAATCTTGCCGATGTTGCCGAACAGCGTCTGCATCTGGTCCTTGGTGGCCTGCGGCGCAATGTTGGTCACCTGGATCACACGCGGGGTGTTGCCGCCAGCCATGATTGCTAGTTATTCGGTGCGTCCTCGATTTGGCAAGCGTTTTATTCGCAAAAGTGTTAAATTAACCTACGAGAGCCAAGCGAAAAAAACGAAGGGTTGCAATGCGTTGCAGAGTACCGATAGCCGCACCGGGGCGATTAATCGATAACATGGATGACGCATCTGTGATGAAGATGCGCATTCAGCTTTATTTTGCTGATTTAAGTCCCGCTATGTAACTCGGATTGCAAGATATGTATATTTTGAGTGGATATCTAAGATATGCATTATTAGATATTAAGATACCAAACTGCATGCACAGTGGGCAAACAGGAAAAACAGGAAAAAAAGATGAAAAGAAATTTAACGATGTGACAACATAAATTTGTCAAAACTTACAAAATAAAAGCTCTTCAATTATAAAAAAAAGCTAGCGTTTAAAAGAGAAATCTTGAACACCCTTACTCATCACTATCGACTATCGGTATAAAACATCGATGTCACACAAAAAATTGCCAACATTGTTGCGATATATCGGGCTACTATCATCTCTAGCAAACTCGCAAATACTATCTCACGATCATAGGACTTTGCAAACACAATTTTTGAATAAGGACAGATAGCCAGGTAGTGACTCGCCTTGCCCCACGATGTCGGACAACCCCGCGCCCACATCTTCGCCCCCCAAGTCGAGTCTCAGCGACTTGCGGCAATTTCGCATCAACAAAGGCGCCGCCGTCGCAGCAGGTCCTGCGAAAACTGGTAATTTCAGAGCTGGCATACACAGGATATTCCGGCTTTAACTGCGGCGACGTCTCTCCTTTCAGAGCGCGTGCCCGGCAAGAAGCGTATTTCGGTGATGGCCGACAGTGACAGCGACAGTGCCGACTGCCAGACCCCCAAGAAGACCAAGCTGGAGCTGACCGTCAAAGAGAAGGAGGAGCGGTACATGGCAGCAGCAAAAATATCGCCCCAGTACGACACGATGGTAAGTTTTCTTTTTTCTGTTGCTGTGATGCGGCTTGGAAATGGAAGCGGGAATGGAAGCGCTGGCGGGGGCGGGAAGCGCGCGTCTCCTCTATCAGCATCTGCGTGCATATGTGTCTGTGTGTGTGTGTGTGTGTGGAACATGGCGTTGGATTCGGGACCCGGCACTGCGAACAGCTGTCTGTGGCCAGGGGCGTCGCTGACAGGGGTGGGCAAGAAAGAACAACCCTAACGCAGTGCCGTTACTTACCTACCCCAATTTCGAAACAGTTTTGGTTTTTCGAAAATAATATATCTTATTAATATCTTTTCTTTATATACTTTATTTTATAATTAAATGGGAAAATGTCTGTTTCCACAGGCGATTCAGGAGTCACTCTCCCGCACCAACTGGGATGTGGCCGCCTCCGTGCGCTACCTGAGGGAGCACTGCAAGCCCAAGATCCAAGGGGCCAATGGACCGCTGGTCAAACCAAAGCTGAAGCCCAGTTCGAACGGGATCAGTGGCACCTCCCATGGCGGCTACTCTGATAATGACTACTCGGACGACGAGGATGTGAAGCAATCCAAGGATCAGGTATACGACAGCGATGACAGCGACACCGAGATGGCCAGCAAGATGACGGGGCAGCGCAAGAAGGTGTTCCAGTTCATGAACGAGGCCACACTTATGGAGTTGCAAAGTGTGAAGACACTCTCTGAGAAGAAGGCAGCAGCTATCATTGAGCTGCGGCCGTTTGACGACTGGGCCGGCTTGCGAAAGAAGCTGGAGAGTAACAAGTTCTCGGGAGACCTGCTTAACTACGCCCAGGATCTGATCAATAAGCAAAACACGGTGGCCGCCATTCTAAGCAAGTGCAACAATATGGTGTCGCGTCTGGAGAAGGCCATCTCCACGGGGGCCGGCATTGTGGAGCAGCCCAAGCTGCTCAGCAGTGGGTGAGTACCGATTAGGATTGTGAATAGTTTCCCTTTCTATATCCTTACGCGGGTAACTCTGTTGCAGCTTGCAATTGGCCGACTATCAGGTCATTGGACTCAACTGGCTGACAGTGATGCACAAGCAGGAGATGAATGGCATTTTGGCCGACGAAATGGGTCTGGGCAAGACCATTCAGGTGATCGCATTCCTGGCCTACCTCAAGGAGAACGGTCTTAGCAAGGCGGCGCACTTGATTGTGGTTCCTTCGTCCACCCTGGACAACTGGGAGGCGGAGATCAGCCGCTGGTGTCCCCAGCTGGTTGTGGAGAAGTATCACGGCTCGCAAGACGAGCGCCGTAGAATGCGTGCGCGCTATGCTAAAGATGGATTTTCTGGCTTCGATGTCTTGCTGACAACGTGAGTAATTCGCAGAGATACCACAGAGATACCTGCTTGCTATTAATACCATTTAACTGGCAGTTATCACATTGTCGGCTCCACGCCCGAGGAGAGGAAAATGTTCCGCGTGTGCAAGCTGGACTACGTCATCTTCGACGAGGCGCACATGCTTAAAAACATGACCACGCAGCGGTATGCCAATCTCATCACCATCAATGCCAAGAGTCGCATCCTCCTTACCGGCACTCCGCTGCAGAACAATCTGCTGGAGTTGATCTCCCTGCTGTGCTTTGTGATGCCAAAGTTCTTTGCCAAGAGCATCGAGGACATTAAATCATTGTTTGTAAAGGTGCGTAACTTTACGGGAGAGAAAATCGAATGGATTGATAGTATTTTCCTTCCATTGCAGAAAAGCAAAACCGATGGCGATCAGGAGGAGGTGTCACAGTTCCAGGAGACACAGATCCAGCGGGCCAAGCGCATCATGAAACCGTTTGTGCTGCGGCGCCTCAAGAAAGATGTCCTGAATAACCTGCCCAAGAAGCTAAGCCTGGTGGTAAGCCACTCTAATCGGTATCCTTGATTGCAATACCTTTCATGTATATGGAATTGCAGGAAAAAGTGTCCATGAGCAACCAACAGAAGCAGTACTACCACGAACTGGTCGAGTATTATTCCAACAACAAGGGAGAGATCTGCAGCAGCAGCGATCGCGCCGCCATGACCATCATGATGGAGATGCGTCGCATTTCCAACCATCCACTGCTGATGCGTCATTACTTCACCGACGAGGACCTGCGTGGGTTCTCCAAGCGCCTGGCCATCAGCAGTTCCTACAAGAAAACCAACGAGCAGTACATCTTCGAGGAGCTGGCCATAATGTCGGACTTCCAAGTGTATCAGTTATGCAACAGATACGTGAGTTTCTCACCCAAATACTCCCAGTAAACCGATTGCTAATGCCCTTCTTCCAACAGGAGTTGTTCGACGTAAAGATACCCGACAAATTGATATGCGATTCCGGGAAATTCGAGTACCTGGATGCGCTGCTTCCCAAGTTGAAGGAAGAGGGCCACCGGGTGCTGCTCTTTAGCCAGTTCACCATGATGCTGGACATTGTGGAGGAGTATCTACGGATAAGGAAGCACGGATTCTGTCGCCTCGACGGCTCGACGGCGGTGAAGGAGCGTCAGGATTTGATCACCGACTTCAATGTGGACGACAATATCTTTGTGTTCCTGCTCTCCACCAAGGCGGGGGGCGTGGGCATCAACCTGACCGCGGCCGACACCTGCATCATTCACGACATAGACTTCAATCCGTACAACGATAAGCAGGCCGAGGATCGTTGTCACCGCATGGGTCAGCAGCGGCCAGTGACCATTTACCGCCTCATATCGGAGAGTACCATTGAGGAGGGCATCCTGATGTCCGCCGAAGAGAAGCTAAAGCTGGAGAAGGATATCACAGAGACCACTGAGAAGGGCGAGGTGCACGAGCAGCGGTGCGTGGTCAAGCTGCTGACTACAGCCCTGGGACTGGATAAGGACCAGGAGGAGCAGCTCAACAATTCCCTGAGCAACTCCATAACCTCGCCCCAGAAATAGGCACGCTATTTGCATTCTCCGCCCTGCAACGGTTGAACTCGGCAAGCACTTCCTTCCGCTGACACAGAAATCATGTTGAAAAACCTCTTTAGTAACTTTAGCAAGCAATTGTATTTATCTTTTACCTATATTTGTACGAAAGGATAGTTTTATATGATCACAGGTCTGCCCGCAGTGGGCCATAAATCTATTTAGAAATACTTTCCTCCGATAAGCCAGCTGTTTTTCACTAGCAACCCAGCAGCACATTTCCACAAAAAGCCAGCCAGCGAGCGAAAGTTGTGTTCCGTTGATTCATGTTTCCTGTTTTATGTAGTTTCCGTCTCTGTAAGCGTGTTTTGTATCGAGTTAACCACTTTGTTTATGTTTAAGGATAAATAACATTTGTGTACGAAAGTCGATCTGTCGGTCTGTGGTGAGTGGTGGCGGGTCAGTTCGGGCAGCTCGACAACCCTCTTGCGATTCCCCACGAGTTTTATTTGTTTGTGTGCTGCAAAGAGAGGCGCCGCCGTCGCCGCTGCCGCCGAGAGAGCGCTTTCGGCTCGGCTGCGATCGCTACGTTGGTGGCGATTCATCACGTCTTTAGTCTTCAACTGATCGCTCGCGCCGATGATTTAATTTTTAAGTTAAAGCCTGCGCCCAGTCAAGTAGCCACAGCAGCAGCGTTACTCACATCCATACATACGTGCGAATCTACATACATACATAATAGTACCTCGATAAATAGATATACCCCGCCATACCTACTACTGCCGTGCATCCACGAACTAATAGTAACCGCCCAACGTGAAACTCGGGGAAGCAAGTCGCAAGTCGCAATCTACATTCTATTATTAAGTGTGCAGTGTGTGCAGAATCCAATCCACCGATCCCTTCTATTCGGAATCGGAATAGGAATCCGCTTGCCATTATGTGATTCATGCCGAGAGTACATAAGTTTTCCCCCCTGAAGAATTCTTGCTTGAGGCAAGCCGAATTCTATTTAAAAATAGACAAACTGTTTGCCAGCGGAAATCATATTGCCGCCGCAGCCACTAAAATGCTAAATAAATCGGGCCAATAATATGAAATAGACTCTTGTGGTTCCCTCTTCTTGTTTTTTGTTTTTTTGTAGCTGTTTTGTTGTTGTCTAGCGGAAACGGAAGGAACGCCAACTGCATATAGGCTACGCCTATGGCGGTAGGTGTAGGTGTGTAGTATCCATCGCATACAGTCGTCATTCCTCGCAGCGCGCTGTCATATACTAAAAATATAGATGCGGCAGCGGCACATGTGAGCAGTTTTTGGCAATTGCCAAAGAATACGGCGCACAAGTCGGGCGAAAACAAAACAGCGCGTGCAGGCAAAACATGAAAAGTTGTACATATAAACATATACATATGTAGGCAAAAATTAATAATAATAATCCCCCTTGTATGTGTGTAGTGACCCCGTATGTGTACGTGTGAGTAATCCGAACAAGAACTATTATACAGCGAGCGATCTGCATGAAAGGAGAGCAAATCACGCAGAAAGAAACGAACGAAAATAACGCGAACAAAACACAAAAATAAAACAAAACAAAAACAATACGGAGAACTCTGTAACTGTAACAATTGACGAGCACACAACGAGCCGAGAACGAGCAGCACAAAGCAACAAACCGAAAATAGACGACAGCCACGGTGCGTATACTTAACGAAGCCGCCCGCCTCACCACCCCCACGACTCAACGCGACCTCTCGCTCGCACCCAGCAACAACACCACCATCAATTGTGATCACTGAGCGTGTGTGTGTGTGAGCGCTACTGTATCCGCATCTGTGTCTGGTATCTGTATCTGTATCTGTATCTGGATAGCCACTGTAATCCAAAAGCAGAAAGGAAGGAATATCGGAATTGCCGCCGCTTCGAAATATTAATTAAAAACGCTTCGGCACTGCTTATGGCTCGACTTGGCGCGCATGCCAAGCATGATTAAACGAGACACGAAAGAGCGTATCTACGAAGTAGATAAATATCTTTATACGAACAACTGAGCTGCAGCACCACCAACAAAACAATCGAATCGACGAAAACAAACGCAACGCAACGCACAAACAAACCCATCTATCTATATACTCTCTGTAGTGAGAGATAGATAAACAAAAGCTCAAGCAGAAACAGCAGCAACGAAACAATTTGGAGGAAACAACACTTTTGCACCAAAAGGTGAGTATACACAATAGATGATTCACCTAGCCAGGCCCAGCTTATGCCGAGCAAAAATCTGTTTGCTAATCTGCCCTGAAAATATAAAACTAAAAGTAATTAACGAGGCAAGTTCAAATAGTTGTGGAAAGAGTCACCTACTGAGTGGGCTGCCTAAGGCGAACTCAGTTAAAATAATGCACGAAGATCAAGATCAATGTGCTCTAAGCCCAGTTTAAATCATAATCTTATGATTTCATATCATATATTAGATCAAAGTGCTCTGAACTCATCCTAGATCATAATCTTATGATATCATATCATATATTAGTCCAGTTTTAATCATAATCGTATTATACCATATTATATATTATTATTACTTGCCTTTAGAGCATCTTTCCATTGTTCCATTATTCCATTGTTGTTTGGGTTTAAAGCAAGATTATTCATAGTTTGAGTTAGTGGGGTCCGACTGTAGTTTATTGTGTGTATCTTCCGCTGCCACTCGCTCCGGACTCCTTGTGGGCCGCGAAATAAGAATTACTCGGGGGCTGATGTCATGCTTGGAGACAAAGTGCTCTAGCCAGAGGCCCCAAACCAGATGCAACTCCTACGCTCGACCATTGAGCCGGTTGCTCCCAGAGATCCGATCAAGTAGTTGAGCTCCGCTCTCTCGGCTTGGGTAAACAGTTTTTGCGTATCTCTACTTGATGTATGAGTAGGTGAACATGTTTTGGGCTTGGCTCAGGGTTGAAGCTTTGGCTTCCCATTACTAAAATTCAATTCGATCTCAAGACCCAGCAATCTGACTCTGCACAAAGGGAGCACACTTCCCTGACATCGTATTAAGGAGGCAATTCGACTCGATAAACGAAGGAAAGGAAAGAAGGGAAATCAACTATTGTGATATGTACAAATTTACTCAAATACTGAAGCCGCATATTTAGACGTTTATTCCACGGAATCCCAGTTTGTATAACGATTATCCGGAGGTAATCCACCAAAGATTAGGCTTTCATCTTCAATTAAGTTTAGCTAAACAGAGCAGAAGCTGCACCTCGAGAACCGAGACATGGCTGAGAAAGTCGAGCACGCCCAGGCAAGCCTGATCGGGCAGCAGAACGATGCCCGCAAGGTGCGAAAGTCACCCGAATTTCAGCCCGTTATTCCCGGTGTTATCTCCAGGGAACGCAGCTTTGTGCGCACCTCGAATCAACAGGTGAGTTGCCGCCTTCCATGTGGCATGAGATATCCATATCAAAAATTAACCACCTTTTCGTGTGCGGTTTCAGAATATCAACAAACGCCGCAGTCTGGCGTTCAATGTTCCGGGCAATCAGACGGGACAGATGAGGGGCAAGCCCGCCATGGATATATACAGACCGCCCAGTAAGTTATTGTCTTAGTCGCTCATTATACCTTTTCCTCTCCGCTTGGTTACTTGGCGGGGATTAGTGCAATAAATAGAAGACTTTGAAATCAATAAGACAAAACAATTGTCAGGCTTTCATAGTGCTAATTAGTTTTACACTTAGTTAATTATTGTGTACATATCGTTTTCAATCACTTTAGATGGATGCATCTTAATCAGGAAGGTGAAGTTACATTTTTAAAGAACATACTTTAGTGTTTGCTTGAAGATCCGTTTGTGGAAACAAACATTTTTAATTTAAAAAACTTTTGTATTAGAATAAACATAATTTTGGAATCCATTTCATCTCAAATACTTCTCAGATATTAGTTATAAAGCTTCGCTTTAAAAAATTTGGCTTTTAGCCTGCTCAGCTTTGGTTGTTCTGCTCTTTCAGCCGCAAGCCTATCAGTTCCAACGATTACTTATTGAGACCATATCTTTCTTTTGATTCTTTTCATATCTCTGTCTCATACACTGTACATTCCACCCCTCCACACACCGTTGTCCTGCCCCTCATCATCACATTTAACCCCTGGGTATCCCGATCCCCACACCCAAATATGTACCTATATAACACCCTATCTCAGATGTACGTGGAGAGCTGGCTGCTCCAGTCGGTGGTGGCGGTGGTGGTGCCAGTGGGGCCAATGGTGCTGCCGGTTGTGCCGCCAACAAGCTTAACGTCAATGCCCAGGAGTTCACAATGACGAGCGGCTCCGGGGCACCGGCCGAAGCACTCAGCAATCGGTAATGCAAAGTCTTTTAATGCCATCGTTTACCCCTCTTCCCGTCTTTTTGCAGAGCTAAACTACAGTCTACAACATTCTTCCAGTTCGTCGCTGATCTTCCCGCCCACCAACGGTCCCGGCATGGCTCCGGCTTTGGGCCAGTACGGCAACGTGAATCGCCGCCAGGCGGGTCTCTCGCTAGGCAACATGTCCGGGCTGAAGGCCAGCCATCATCGCTCCATCTTGGTGACACATCCAATCAGCCCAAGTGCCCTGACCGGCCAGCTGCCGCTCATGAACTCGCCCTCCAGTGGCAATATACTGCATGTGAGCTGAGGGTCCATTTAAAATGTTTACATATATTATTATATATTAGGAAATTGTATGTATGACCATTTTCCTTATGAATTCCAGACAACAAACCGCGTAAAGTTTGCGCCTGAGCCCAGGGGTCACAAGGTCACCCACAACCAGTTTGGTCAGCTCAACACCAACTATGGACAGCCTTATCAGTCGCACATGAATGGCATCGAAGTGGATCCGTACATGAATGGGAATTCGCTGCAACGCTCCAAGTCTTTGTCGTCGGCGGATGCTCTCACCCGGGGAATGGCCGGATTGGGCTTGGGCTTGGGAAACGAAGTGGCCGATATTGGACAGTTCACGCCCGAGATCCAGGCGTTGATTGACACGGCTCTGGAGGACCCAAACAAGCTGAATTCGCGCTGTCTGATGGAGCTGACCTCGCAGTTCATCAAGCGGGCAGTGGAAAGTCGCCGTTTCGCCCTGCCCATCTCGCGGCTCTGCTTAAACATCATCGCCCGTGAGCAGAAAGAGACCTTCTTGGAGGCGCTTCTCAACACATGCCGTCAGTGGTATCAGGAGCGTGAAAAGGTGAGTGCATTATATGGGATAGAGCTTAACAAAAACATTTACATTTCCGTAATTTATCTGTGCGCAGCTGCTGTTTGCCATCCAAGGCATGAAGTCGCCCTCTCGTGTTCGGTTTACCGCCTTCATGGCCTTCCTCACGGAGATGTTCTGCCAGCTGAAGCGGCGCCAGCTACAACTGCGGACCCACAACGAGGGCACACCTCCACCGCTGGTTTTGCTCAGTCTGCTATCCAAGTGCTGTGAGGATTGCGTACGTCCACCTATAAGATCGCTCTCAGAGGTGGGAATCTATTTCGAAGTTTATTAGACTCCGAGATATTCTAAATTGTGTTCGTTTTCCAGATTGAGTGCCTGTTCTATGTGCTCACCTGTATCGGCCAGGACATGGAGCAGCAACTGCCTCAGCAACTGGAGTTACTCATGGGTCTTGTTCGCGATGCCTTCCTCAATGCCGGAGATTCGGCAGCGTCCATCCGGCGCACTCTTCTCCAGCTAATTGAGCTGAAGGCCTCCCACTGGCAGCTGCCCGGCAATACGGTTCTCTACTATACCCACACCAACAACTAATCCAAGGGAATGGGCATAGAAGAAGAACTCCATGTGGGACCAAGACGGAGGTTGAGTTTCGGGCACTGTGCAATTATGAAGGCACCATCGATTGCCATTTCTGTTGTCGCATTGCATTTAGGCCGGCAAACCTTCTGTTCTATTTATCTTATCATACTCTTACATAGGCATAAGCAATATTTATTTTGGCACCAGCAATAGAGAGAAACTAACCCGAGACTTGCACACTACACACCAAGCCCAGTACGGTATCTTCGGACTCTGCGATAGTCTAAGGCTCAACTTTTATGTGAATCCATATATATTTATGTAAAATAAATCACAGCTAGTCAAAAATGATCCACTTGCCTGTCTTTTCTATAAAAAGAATACAAACGGTCCAAAGTCGATGACCTTTAGGTATTAAAAAAAATTTGGAGTAGGCAATGTGACATACAGAACTATCTTTTTAAGACAGAGCTGATGCAAAGACATAAACTATTACATTTTAAGCGCATATATATTGTGTATAATCCTTATCTTTATAGTAAGTATGTAAAAGAACACAGCGCGCACCTGCTGGCCTGGTTTGAACTTTGACTTTTCAAAGCTTATCAAAAAGCATAAACTTCCTTTCCTTACTATTTAAGCATCTGCAGAGGCGGACAGAATCACAGTCTGTCTTAGACTTTCACAATGGTAAGACCGAAATATCTTGTAAAGCAACATTTAAAAGCACCCGAAACAATTTCAGGAAGTTTTTAGGATTCTTTTTGCGCTGGCACTTCACCAGACTGTTTATGGAGCAGAAGACGGAAGTGCCACAACACTCGGCATCCAATCAGCAACACAATATCCGATCTACTGTTTCTTAGATCCGTTTCTTCCTGGATGCCCACTAGGTCCAAATATAAATACTGTAAAGTCAACTAAGAACACAACAACAACGATCAGAGAGCCAACGACCAAAAAGTCTACGAGTGTTGAAACGACGAAAGAACCAACAACGGGGAAAACGACAACTCTTAAGACGACCACTA
This sequence comes from Drosophila orosa, assembly GCA_018904745.1. NCBI lineage: Eukaryota > Metazoa > Arthropoda > Insecta > Diptera > Drosophilidae > Drosophila > Drosophila orosa. The sequence goes on from JAEIIH010032033.1 coordinate 25,312, forward strand.
CAAGCACCACAAAAGAGCCTACGACTAAAGATACCACTATTTTTAAACCTACGACTAAAGAACCAACAACGGAGAAGACGACCACTCTGAAAACGACTACTGCAAAGACC
>JAEIIH010032038.1:0-21006 GCA_018904745.1 Drosophila orosa
TCACTGCGTTGCAAACTTCTGACTAAAATTATAATACCCTGCAAGGGTATAAAAATTACTACCAAAAATTACAACATTTATATCAAATATGCTGCATTTATCTGACTGAGTTGAGTAGGCTGTTGATATTGATTCTTAATGAATTCGAAGTTGCCTTCCCTTGAGAAACATTATAAATATTGTAAAGAAATTGTAGAGTAGAATGTTTGGAACTTATTGTTCCATATATATTTATTTATCTGGTCTATTTTGTATAATTTTCTCAGGTTTTTGTAGGTTTTTAACAAATTCAAAGTTCAATTAATAATTTGATGATTTTTGTTTAGAAGTAATTTGTAAATGTTAATAAAGTCCATATTTATAACTAATTTAAACTTATTTTTATAGCTTAATAATTTAATAAACAAGAATTACACGGCTGACGTTTTTTTTCTGTCAATTTGACACTTCCAGCTGGAACTCTGTACCGTTGTTCGCCATGTTGACAAGAGAATGGAACAAGGCCAAAAACAGGAAAAAACTAGATTGGAAGCAGTCTTTGTGAAGCCAAAGTTTGTATACCCTGCTTACATGGCATAGTCAATATTTTAATCAATCAAGCAGCCAAAGGATATAGACAGAAAAAAGCTTAATCGGTAAATCTGAATGGATTTTTCTATTACCAGGAGGTGGAGTCAGTATGCGCAAGCCTTTATGAATATCTACTATGGCGGTATTAGCTTGTTTGGATCTTCGTATTAACGGACTTTTTCAATCCCGATTTTAATCCAAAGTTCCTTAAATTGAAACTTAACAAAATATAAAGGCGAAGACCGTCAACAAAACCTTTCTGATGGCAAGGGCTACTTATCCTTGAAATATTATCCAGAAAAAATCGTACTATTAAAATCACCCTAAACAATCTGGAGATATGGACATATTTCGGATCTCTGCAGCCTCTGCAAAGCAACAGCAATTTTTTGTGTGCTCATGATTTCGATTAAATCCCTCGCAGCATACGAACATGGCTAAGTCGACTTGCTTGAGTGGGTTTCTAACTTCTGGTCAGAAGTAAGTAATACCCTGGCCAGGGTATAAGAGTGCATTGACAAATAATTAAATAATAGCCTCGGAGCCCATTCAAGCAGTGCAGTCGCCTCCGAGTCTCGCAACAAAACTAATAGAATCATATTTTCCCCTGATAAAGCGAAACTGGAAACTGTCCAGCCAGCTTGGCTTTTAAGAGACGGCAATAAGGCGGGGAACAAAGATGAAAAAGAAGGCGAGCTGAAAAAGCCAGCTGGAAGAACATGAATAAATAAAATTAAATGCAGCATACCCACTTAAGAGATGAGCATGCAATTTTAAATAAGAATTAAAAGCAGAAAACTGTTAAGCGAGCGAGATGCAGCAGCACAAAAGAGCGGGGAAGAGCCGGGACGGGGACAGGCATAACAGTCCTATGTCTCGAGATTCGGGTATATTATTTGTCTATCGAACGGAACTTTTTGATGTGGTCACTCCGGGGACAATAAGAGACTGCCTGCTGCCCGAAGCCCCTAAACGAATCTTCAATTACTGAATTGATTACCATTGAAACTTGAGAATTAAGTACAGTTTTGAGTTTTCAGCATAATTGCAGCCGATTTCGGGGGAGGGCGGCCAAAGTGCACTGTCATTAAATACAAGGGGGCGTGGCTGTCGGCAATTGTTCTGCCTTGTTTGCCTGGGAATGATGAAGGGAAATAGACAAAGTCACTTGCGGACAATCCGCCGTCCGATGCGCTCGTCTCGGCCTCTGGAGAACCAATCAAGTCAAACGTCGGATTAATTTCATTTAACGTTCAAGTGGCATTATACCGGACTCCCCCAGCAGCAGCCACATCAGTAACAATAGAGGACGTCACAACGGGGGCGGGAGGCAGACGGCCTTCGCACAGTGGTCTATCCACAAAATCTAATGTGGCTGTGTCCTAACTAAGCAATACTACCATGTACACATAAGAAAAAACAAATCTCTATGTATCAGAAAACTAATAAATATAAAGGTTCCGCAAATTAGTTTGATTTGTTTTAATAACTGACGCATAAAAAGAAATATGTATGCATATGGATTAAGTACTACATATCCTTATGTAGTTTCTTGTACTTATTAAAAGTGGTTGGTAATGTCATCCATTAAATTAAATTATATATATATATATTAGCATTCATTTATATAGGAAAGTAAAAACCCTATTAAATGGTGACCGAATTTCAGTCTCCCGCCCACATTAGGTTGACCACTGTGAGTCGGCTTCGCTTTGCATTATTTCGCATTGCTGTTGATTCTGTTTGGTACTGGAAATGGAAATGTTCAAGTATTGAATTTGGTTTATCATCAATTTTATTGTCACTAGGCATTTACGAGCGATTATTTTAGTTGTTGCTGGCTTTTATCGTCGAGATCTGGTTCATGATGCTATTGCCGTTGATGTTGCTGCTGTGGAATAGCAAGGCTGGCAGCAACAACAGGGCCCTTAGCATTTAATTTATAGTTTAGGCAAACGCCAAATTTGATTTATTGGCCAAAAGGTTATTGACCATTGTGTTGGGCATATTATTCGGTTGTAATATCTGCTGGCGATGCCTCCCTGGCTCCCCATAAGCCCATGTTTAATCATTACAATTATGAGCATACTATTGAAACTGCCTTTTCTGTGGTTGTTGCATTTGTATTTGTTTCCCAAGTTGTTGTAGATAGTGCCTAATAAATGTGCGCTAAATACATGAAATGCCAACAAAAGCCCGGCTGGATGTAATAAATCAATTTACTTAGTTGCCTGAAATCCCCATACGCTGAAACCAGCAATTAAACTATTTGAATAGAGTACGATTAATTCGTGCGTGTAAGCTCGTTCTAATTTAGCAAATATTCCAACCAAACATGGGTTGGCTTATGCTTCTTCCACTGCTCTACTTTCCAAAAAAAAGTACAAAATAATGCATTCAATTGCACTCCTTTGATGCCAGCACCCGGCCCATTCTACAAGCGAAAAGTTTCCAGTAGCCCAAACTGGCTGTAACTCATTTCTCCGGGCCGGCTCCTCTTTGAGTATTCTGTTCAGCATCAGCAACACTCGGACGAACTACGGGTTGCGGTGAAAACTGAAAACTACACAAATTCAGAGCTCGATGCTTGGAGAATAATATTGATAATAAATACCAAGTAATAATTCTTGGTATAAGAATAAGAATAAGAATACAATACGAGCCTGCTGTACAGATTTTAAACCATAGCTCCCATGTATATCATTCGATGTTACTCAAATAAACCGCTAACGCGACTCAGTTGGTAATGCTGACATAGGCTTTATGGAGTCGGAGATATCACCACCTACATGTTACACTCAGTATCTATTAACCTATCGGTTACCCGGTACAAATGTTGTGCAGTTCTTTGGCAAGGAAAATATAATGCTTATTTTCGTGATATATGTAAGTATATGCTATCGAGAACAATAAAAGTTAAATTGTTTAACTGTGACAAGGCGCATCCGAATAGGTACCAAAGATGAGCGCATGTGCGGCAGCTTGGTGGCTTTCGGCAGATAGGCAGCAATAACGGTTTCCCCGGGGCGGAGATTGTTAGCCCGATTATCGGCCACTTCACTCCACTCGGCCCGTCCACCAAAGTATGGCTGTCAGCATCTCGAGAATCGAGAATCTCCGATTGTCTGCAGCTGAAACGGATTGCGCTGGGGCTTGTATGTCGCCATGGGGATCGGGACATTTAAGTGGGGGCCCGTCAATGCAAGTGCATTTCACTTCAACTTCAACGCGTATTCTTGCAGGAAATTAAATCAATTGAACGCAGATGGAGTTGGCTGGTGCCATTTAAGCGGCGATTGTGTGAAAGCCCCCGGTCTGCTTGTATCTTAGTCCGTTCTACTGGCCCATACAGATCCGTTCATAAAGCCCGGTGCTGTGTCAGCATGGAGGCATTGTGTGCTAGGGCTCTAACGGGACGAGTCAAGAGGCGTGATTGATCCGTCGTTAATATCCCAATCCAAACTAGCTCCATTCGAGTGCAACGGCCCTTTTGACCAAAGCAAATCAATAGTACATTTTAAATGAACAGCGATTCCAGCTCTCGCTTTTTTGTCCAAAAATCCAATTATCAATCCATCCCAGCGCAGCAGCGGGCCGAGGACAGCGGTCTAGTCAACATGTTATTATTGACAAATGGAAATGTCAAAATGAAAAATTAACTGAAAATCAACAGCTACAACAGCAGCGGTAGCGACAGTGGACCAACAAATGGCTGCAAACACCGACCGACAATTGAAAATGTCAAAATTCAGGAGCTCATCACAAGCGCCGAAGGGGCCATTCCCATTCGCTCACACTAAAGAAAAACAAATATTTTTATGTACATATGTACATATATGAAGGAAATAAAAAATCAAAATGTAGAAAATCTAATTTTCAAATCGATCGTGAAAACTCACATAAGTACTCTTATCAGCAGACTTTTTACACCCATAATTCTAGGCTGCGAAGAGTAATATTACGTAATTTAACAGACAGAGAAGTCTGTTTTCGACCTCATAGACCTGATCCTTAGGGGTTAGCTCAACGTCTTTCTTGCAATACTCGCCTAAAAACATTATTTTAAGTAGTCCTCTTCGTTATATTAAATTTGTTTCTCACCCCGATACCTAATAAATTAGATCAATATTTTACAATATGATTATGCCATCTCGGCCCGTCTTAAGTTAATATTAAATTAGTTCATGACGAAGCTCAGCCACGTAATGAATACTTTAAAAATGTTTATAAAAATATATGTTTTTTATTCCAGGTTGAATTGGCATTCGTATTTTTAGGTCCCCATTTCTTTTAGTGGGCCCGGGATGTGCTGAAGCCTCCACGGACAGGAGAGGCTGCATGTTGCACGAGTCGCACGGCAACAGCAACAACAGCAAGCAGTAGGTCAGGTTGGTGGCACTGCTGTCATCGATGGCCAACGATTGCCGACACTCGAACAGCGCGACATTTGAATGCGAGTGCCGCCGGTTTGGTTGGCACTCTTGGCGTTGGTGTTGTTGCAGTGACCACTTGATAAATGATAAATTAATTGAGTATTGCCAAATGGCATAGTTTTTCCCATAGAATGCCCTAAGTGAATGCCCAAACGCTTGGTGGGTATAGATGAAGTGTCACATAATCAAAGTTAATGAACTTGGAACGAGCAGAGAAAAAATGTATACTTATGTATATATTTTTCATTAGGTTTTCAATAAATTTCAATTATTTAAGAAAAATTTTTTACTTCAAAGAATACGTATACCGAGTCATAAACTTTGTAACTTTTGTAATTTAACAAAGAGTCTAAAGAGCATTTAGCTTTTAACGCATCTAATGCAAATACCATTAATATTTTGTGTTCGGTTGTGCAGAGAGGTGCTGGCAAGCGGCACAGCCAGCGGAAATCGCTGCACAACATCGAGTGTCGCAACTGCGGCAGGTCTGGTCGTCTGTGGGTCACAAGGACGTTGGGTAGACACCCAAATTGTACAATCTAAATTGTAGGGGCAACGCCTGCGATAGACAACTCGTTTCTGCTTCTCTGTTTTTTCCGTCCGTCAACGGCATAATTAGTAAACGGGCAAATGCAATTTTGCATTAGATTTACATTAGTTGAGCTCGAGAGTTGGCCACGATTTTGCCTGGCCAACATAGTTTAATTAACTGCTGAATGGTCAGAGTGAGGAAATTGAAAGCAGATGAAAGTGCTTGGGCCAGAGCTGCGGATAATTGAGAAATTTCTATACGAAATGATGTAGAAATTTCACTGCCAACTAAGACTGAAGGCAAGCGTTGAATCAAATGTTCCGGGGAACCGATGGAGCGATGGAGGTGTGGAGGGTTGCAAGGTGGTCAAATAAAAACGTTGATACACAAATATTTGCATAACACTTGATGCTTTCGGTAAATGCCAAAGCAACAGAAGCTGAAGCACAAGCAGCAACTTCGACGCTTCCGAATTTGTTGGATCCACACAGCCACACAGCCACTCACACTCAAACCCACACTTAATTTGACCAAATGTTGCATATCCGAGCAGCAACAGCAACAGCAACAGTGGAAGCACAAGCAGCAAGCGGCAGTAGAGACAGGAGCAGCAACCAAGCACCAGCAGCAACCTGCTAAATGTAGCTTATTTTCACTGAGAAAACAAAATCAACAGAAATGGTAAATTGTTTAATTGAATTTACCGCAGATGCGCTTAAGTTGCTAGTAATTTAGCAAAGCCATCCATTCGTTTTCCCATCTACACATCTGCAGATATAGTTCTGTGGCGGCACCATGTATCAGCAGCTACAGTCGGAGAAATTAAGAGTACGCTTCTACTTCTACTTCTTCAATTCAGAAGTGATTAAATAGCTAGACCAAATATTTATGTTAATCTAAGGATATTTTCCGTTTAACCTCAGTGGGAACTGTATTTGCTTAAGGTAATCGTCAAATCTTGAACCTCAGCTCTTACTACATTTTAACACTCTATTTTCTCCAGTGTTTCTGTATCTGAATCCATAGGAGCCGTGCCGGACTCTCTGACACATGGGCTTGATTGTCGTCGCAGTGCAAATAGAGCAACAGCAACAGCAGCAGCAACAGCAACGACGACAGCCACTAGGATGAGCACGGCACAATTGCGGTGCAATGGAATGCATCTGTAAGTCTCTAGGAGCCAGTGTATTTAAGCACTGGCTTGCATTGGCGTTCTTCCTGTAACTATGCATTAAATTGAAAACGGCAAAGAAAGTGCTCCACAGACGCCAATTGCTCGGCTGCTGGATTCTAGATTTCTCCCGGGCCCAATTATGCCGCTGTCGGCGAGAGAGTTTTCGTTCCCCGATTGGTTGGCTATGCGGCCAGTGGACACAGTGTTGCCCAATGCCGATAATGCTGTTGATATTTAAGACGATTTAGCTGGATGTCAGAGGTCGGCGCCATTTGCCTGCCAGGAGTTGCACAAGCCTTCTGGCTTTTGTAATCCTAATTAATTTGCGTTGGATCTGCGGATTCTGTGGCACCAGCATCAGCCAGAGCTTGACACATGAACTCACTTCCACCTCGCTTGGATCTATATGGTTTGTATGGGTTGGATTGCCTGGTTCGGCTGGGTTCGACTGCGCCTGGGACTGAGACTCCGACTGCAGCACTCATCTGCCGCAGTTGCCGCAGTTTGTGGCCCAGTGGAAGCGGCTTTTGGTTGGTGCTCTTGGCTAAGAGCGGGCAGGTCGGGCGCATGCGCAGCCGGCGTACTCTCTTACGATCGTGCTAGCTCGCTCTCTCTTGGCCGATCTGGCGCTCTCTCCCGCTCCGACTTGTCATCTTGACCATTTTGGTAGCGGGCTGTGCTCGTGTGTGAGTGGTGACTCTTCGGTTCGAGCCGTCTACTTTTCTTTCGGGGCCAACTTCTTGGACTTTCTTGGTAACACGTTTAAAAGTCTTTTGATAGCGCCAGTCCGACGTTCAGTTCGCTGCGAACGCTTATAGCGTCTGGTGCGTTTCAACGGAGAACAAGTGAACTCGTCCCCCAACAGCCACCACAAACCGAAACAAACACAGCAAACTAAAGGATATAATCCGAGCGAATACCACGAACCCGTCCGCATATTCAGAGCAAAGTTGTGCGTGCAATAAGCCGTGATTCGAATGTAGCCCGATTTTAATTAAATCGCCAGTTATTGAAAGAATTAAACAAAGTTACGAGTACGCATCGCGGTCGAATTGAATTCACCTGAACGGGAAACCCACAGACTCGGTTCACATCCAGCATCCGAATCAGAATCAGAATCGGACTCGAACTCGAACTCGCACCCGTATTCACATTCATATTCACATGCAGTGCGCGCGAAATTCCTTCTGGTGGTAGTGACTGGTGTCCTTGTCGTATTGTTTATGGATTTGGTGGTTTTTTGGTTCCGCGCGCATCCCTCTAACACGTAGCAGTGGCGTCAACAGGTAAGCCTTGCATTCAGCCGGGATTAACTTTGCTTAAACTGTTGAAACAACTAAAGCGACAGCAGATAGCAGACAGCCCTGTGGGTGGGTTTGGTTGGGTTGGTCAGGATGCGCAGCCACTGGGTGCTGCCTGCTGATGCCTGCTGCATCCGCATCCGCAATCCGCATCCACGTCGGCTGGCAAGTGCCGACAAAGCGGATTACCATGAAAATATTTACAAGCTTTAAATTGTTTATGCCAGCCAGAGTGTCCTGCGTATGCGGGGTTATTCCGCACACTCATATTTTAGCTATTGGCCAGCGTAATTGGCAGAGGTGATCGGATCTGATCTGGTGGCATTGGTACATCGCGGAGAGAGGCAACAGAGAATGGAATGAAATGAAAACTTGTCTTTAATTAAGGAAAAGGAGGGGCTGGCCAGCAAGGTGAGGCAGAGAGAGCAACAAGAACGGGCGCATAAAAAATCAACGGCAGCAGCGGTAACAACAACAAGTGCCGCAAAAACAAGTACCACACAAACACAGAGTGCGACAAGGGAAGCGGGAAAGGCAGCCACACACGTGTAACTGGAAACAAGTTGAATGCCTCGGCCACATTTGGTCAAGTTAACACGAGGCAATGCACCGAGAGCCGAGGCCGAGAACTCTTTCCTGGGAACCCAGAAGCCCGCCTTATGGAGGGGGATGTGATTTTAATGAACTACTAAAAAGTCGGCATGCCAAGCCCAGACCCAAACCAAACCGAGCCCAAGCCAAACCCAATCCTAAGCCCGAGCCGAACCAAAACAAACATAAACTAACTTGACTGCAGCCCGAGATTGCATTATGGTTGCCACATGCAGCAGCAACATCAGCAACAGTTGAGAGTCTAGCAGAGCAGGCGAACAATGCGGCAATCTGTATAATATTTATGCAAGCATTAGCAGGCAGGCCATCCCCAGCCCCGATTCCACTCCCACTCCCAGTCCACAGCCCCAATTCCCAGTCCCCCACCTGCAAGCTCCAGCAGCTGTCCACTGGGCCCGAGCCTGGTTAGTAAAGACTTAAGCTGACAGCCACCACCACCGAGAAAAGCGCAGAACAGTTTGAGTTACTTTCTACACAGAATTCTGACCCCGAACCCCGAACCCCGATCCCCGAACGGAGCTCTTCAGGCCCCTTCTCTGGAGCCACTGGCTGGCTGAGATTAGTGCAGTTACTGCAGTTGCATCTACAGTTGCCGTTGTTCTTATTGCGGTTTCTGTTACTGTTGCGGTTAAATAAATAAAGCAGCGTGACTCCACGGCTCAGCCTCAGCCTCAGCCTCAGTCTCGGCCTCCGTCTCAGTCTCAGTTCCAGCCTCCGCTTTGGTTTTGACTTTTTCTCCGGCTCCGACTTCTTGGTCTGCAGCTTGGCAGCAAAGAGATTGCGTTGCAGCAACGGCCAGTACCTCAGCTGTTCCTCCTGCTGTGACTGGAATAAACGAATCTGAAATTATAGATGCGTCCGCTGCCCGCTGCTTTCCAACCCACTTCCTTGTGGGGCTTTGTGGGCCTGGCCCAATTAGAGCGCTTCTCTCCAAGCCAGCAACAGCACCAGAACCAGATCAATCTCACACGAGAAGCCTCCGATTCCCGAGATTGGAGACCGCAGGAGAGCCGGGCCAGGACCGGTGGCATTGCATAAGCAGCTGATAAACCCGCACATAGCAAACTTATGGCAAATGAGCACGCTATCGCCATTAAGAGCGTCTGTATTTTAATTAATCAAGTTAACAAACGCAGCGATGCAGCAGCTGGGGCAGCGGCATCATCTGTCAACAACAATGCGCGCAGCAACTAATTACATGCTGCTCGGCGGAGGAGCGAGTGTTCCCAAAAACAGAGCGCTCATCATCATTGTTCGATGCGAGCTCTGGCTTTGCATATGTGCGATTACCAAATTAGATTTCTGTCTAATTATGGCAGTGGCACTGCAGGAAGGCAATGCGAGGCCCGAAGAAATCGCAACTGAAATTAATAGCTGGAGTTGGCTCGGCAGAAGTTTGCACAAGAAACGATAAACAAATGGATGCAGTAAAAACAAAACTGTGGAGCAAAGACAAACCATTCACTCTATTCCGCTCCATCCTGTCCCATCCCGTACCCCAACCGACTCCCAGCCCCGTGCCAGCCAAAGTTCTCCGAGAAGCGGACTGGGTTGTCCTGGTTCTGCTTGGAGGATGCTGCACTTAATAATAATTAAATAATTTTCGCCAATTATAGAGCCAGCACAGCCATCTAAATGGGCTTGGCTTAGTCTCTTCTGCATCTGTATCCGTGCCTGTATCTGCAGCCAGTGTCTTTATCTTCATCTCCGGCAGTGTTTTTGTGTGTGTGCTGCACTAATAAATAAGATTGCTTTTAATTAAGAAAAAGAAAATAGTTGCTACCATCGAAGTTGAGCAGCAAAAGTTGCCCCATTTGCCTTGGCAGACACTTTTCTCAGAAGGAGCTGGAGTTCGAGCTCTCTGTCTTGGGCATGATTCAGAATTGGCTCCACAATGAGATTGAGTTTCACCAAGAAGCCAGCAAGTAACTGTTTCTTTTGGCGCACAGATCGGAAATTATAAATACGAAACTATGTAGAACCAAATATTAGGGTTACTTTCATCAAAATCGAAAACCAAAGCCATTTAGTAGCTCGATGAATGTAGATAAGAAAGTTCTTATTAAATGTTAAGTGACATCTTGATCCTGGCTATTTTAAGGGTATTCCCCTACACAATTATTCACCTTACCGAACTTTGCTAATATATCTAAGACAATATTTTCCAAGACTTCGTCCAGTTTGAGTTTCAGTACTAATTGAAATTCGCTGGAGTATATCTCGCCGCTGGAGTATATCTCTCGACTGTGTCATTTGCAATGGTTTAATGATTATGATTCTTCAATTGGATATAAAATTGAAAGCATTAATCAAATGAGAGTGCAAATTAGACATAAATCTCTCTAGCTATGCTGATTAATGGGGCTACGCTTTCCCAGGCGAATTGAAGATGAATTTTACTCTGAAACTTTTCACGTGCTCTCCTTCCGTTGCATCGGTCTGGCATGCCCAGCAGCCCTTTGGCGTATTACAGAACAATTTCCTTGCTCACCTCAGGAACAGGGACAGGGCCACCAATGAAAGTCGGTTCTCAGCTGCCTGTTGCCATGCTTTTGGGCACCACGCACAGGTTAATTTGAAAGCATTTGAAAGTTTTTGACGCTAGTTGCCAGGCACTGGGCTTGAGCTCGTGTGCGCACCTGGTGGTGGAGCTGCCGGTGGTATGCAACTGCGGAGCATCAGCGTCACTGCCTGGAGTTGACTTGTGGCGCTAACACACACTCGCTCCGGCCCAGCCGCCTTGTGGCACATGTCATGGGAACTTTGAGTGAGCTAGCCAAAGTTGAGAAATCATGGGAGTGAAATACTTTACTTTGTTCGCTGGAAATTTATTAATAAACATTTTTTGCGTTCGCGCTGCGGAACTTGTAAGTCAGTTATATACTTACTCTATCATATATATACTATACCTATTACCTATCGCGTGCAGAGTCTGCTAAGAATGGGAAGTGGAATCGGAACCCAAACACGAATGCACTCCTTACCGCCTTTGTCTGCTGCCCAATAATAATGTTATTTGCTTAGCAGTACAACTGGAGTCAGCTTCTGAGCCAGAATCAGATTCTCGAATAATTCATGCGCATCTGTGTTAATATTATGCCAGGCTCCGGCTCCGTCTCCGTCTCCGTCTGCGTCCCCGTTGTCGGACAGCTCAACCCTTTTTCGGGCCTAGATGGGCCGGATGACTTTGAACTTTTGACACATTTGGCAGTCGGCTGTCATAGTTTGCCAAGGGGTAATAGGTCACTGGGGAATTTATGCTCGGTTAGGTCCTTCGTTTCCTTTTCGGCCAGGAAACATGAGTTCTCCGGCTACATAAATTCTTTATGCCCCAAATTATGGGACTTGACCCTCGCTCATGTCCGACGTCCAACCAGATGGATCTGCCTGTCAGAGCGACAGCTTTGGCAATACCATGCTGTCCAGCATTTGTGTTAACCGAGTTATTATGTCTAATTAAGCGGCTTATTCATCTGGCCAACTGGCACTCGTCGCAAACTTATCACCGTAAACCGCATTTCATCGCGTCAACACAGACGCTGGCAGCATCAATGCGCCATCGACAACACAACGCACAATTGCTGCTGAATGCCACAATTTATGCTGGACCGCATTAGGGAAAAAGCACTGCATATTTTTTCCACTGTGACATTTGTCCATTGCCCTGCAATAATACATTAATAATAACAATAACAATGCCCATCCCTGGGCGGTTTTGCTATTTCTTTATCAGGCCTTATGCAATCACTTTCACAAAATACAAAATACAAATTGAATTGCCATTGCCATCGATAGAGCACAAAAACCGAGGGACAATAATTAAAAAAAGAATAATAATAACGGAAAATACAATTAATAATTGTACAATTGTTATTGAGTCTTGTGCAGCCGACTTTAAAGTAATTATTGAGAATGTTTTGCTGAAAGCGGTGCACATCAGAGATAGCACTCAGCTCATCCGGCATGATTAATTTACTGACCCTTTGAGCACCGCCCGACCTCGCCATCGCATTCATGAGCTGGTCAATCAGCACTTAAGAGCTTTCCCGGGCGGATGCTAACAATATGCTGTTGCTGTTGCCACTGCTGCCACTGCCCATAATCCATTAGAAAAAGTAGCAAATTATGATTTATTGCACTTTGCCCGAAGAATGGAAAAATTCATGAAAGCCACAAAGTGTGCGCGCGCTAGAAAGTGTACTCTGCAGGAACCTGGAGTAGGAGCAGAAGCAGGACCAGCAGCGTGAGCTGAAGCAGCAGCGGGGGTGGGAAAAGTGGTTTTCAGGGGGGGCAGGGCGCCTAAGTAGCATACGAAAATGTAAAACTCTTGTAATGAGGCTGCATGGCCACTTTGGGCCACTGCGAACCACTCGATGAAGACCTCCACGGCCGCAAAGTTATGGTCTCGGCATATTAAGCATACGCCCCGGCGGTGCATAGATGTTGTCGCTGCAATCGAGTGTGCGGAGCGGCAATTAATGCTCTATTTATGGCAACCAAGGAAATATCAGGTCTAAGGCCGTCATCCCAATTACACGCATGAGCGATGTGCGTGTTTTCCACCGGCATTCGCCCCGAGGCTTGTGTAATTCCACGCCTAATGAGCCCACAATTGGGTTTCGGCGGCTGAGCCGCCCCTCAATTTGGACACATTAGACCATCTATCAGATGGTCGAATGCAACTGCACGGCCTTTGCTCGCCTCTCGAAGCCCACGGCCAACGATGCGTCAGCTTAGCTTGAGCTTAGTTAATAACTTTGACCGAAATACCTGGGACCAATAACCGAATAACCGAATAACCGAAAAGTAAGTGTCATTAGCATATACTTAGCACAAGAACCAGTTTCAGTAGAACTCTCCGGAGAGGCAACAAAAGAAGTGGACAGAAAAAGAGCAGCGCGCCCGAAATAGGTCAGAAAGTTTCCCACTGATTGGATATTCGTTTCAATTAACACATCTCCGAGCCGATAAGTAATATTCGCATATGCAATCATAGATTTTACTGCCGCAAGGTGGGACTTTGGGTTTATTGCCTCTGCTCCGGAGCTGTCAAGAATGCAACTGGAAACAGGCACAAATTGTGTGACAGAGAGAAGCCCGAGCGGAAACCGAAACATCGGTGATGACTGGCGATGAATGGGAGCCAGTGGAAGTGGCAGCGGCAGCGGCTGCCGAAAGGCGCATAATAAACCATAATGACAAAATTACTATATTTAGTGTGGTAAAAATCGGTCAAAGTGTCAGTAGGTTGTCCGTAGCCGCCTTCATTAGCGGCGCACAGACCCAGAAGACGGCTTTGCTCTCACTTTGGACAAAACGCCTGCGCCGGCTAACGTGATATTGCAATTTTTGGCATTAACTTCTTTTCACCTGAGCGATGAGTCTGCGCCTCTGGCTCCACAAATGCCCCAATGGCTCTCAGCCGCCTCTAGAGCGTGTCTAGGCCGCTACCAAGATTGAAAAGTATAAATGTCCCCTGCCCACCGGAATGCCAGCCGGCTCAAGTATCTTTCCTTCCAGCACGCCAGCGCCAGCACGGCAACTTTCATTTTTGCCGCTGCAGAATATCGCAGCACAATGGACACAATAAAAAGCGTATCGAACACATCAATAGGTTATTGGCATATTTGTGCGGTTGTCTTTTCACAGCGCTTTGTTTGCTTCCCATTCATCAGGCATCTTAAGCGAGCGCACGCAACTCGAGCTCCTCGCCTTCCCCTTCGCGCTTATGTATCTTGACGCGCTTCGAGAGAGTGTGCTCTTGAGCCCCAAGTGCGGCAATTAGCAACGACTTAGGGACCGCAAACAAGCCGCTCCACCTGAGTCTCCAGTCCCGCCGGAGATGCAGATGCACAAGGGCGCGGGGCTAGAACATGGGGGAAGAACAAACAAACTCGGGCACGTATGCCGATACAGATACAGATACAGATACAGATGCGAGGCAGACACAGCTGCGGCGAGCGGAGCGGCATATTGGAGATGCTTTTCGGTAACGTTATAAAAATTGAAAGCTACGCATTCTGGTGACCCACATTCACAGCTTGCCAGAGCCAGAGCCAGAGCCAGAGCCAGAGCCAGAGCCAGAGCCAGAGCCAGAGCCAGAGCCAGTGGCAGTGGCAGTGCCAGCACAGCCCCAGTCTGGAGTCTCTCAAGCTGCTGCCTGGTTCCACTTTCGGGCATTCTTACCTTCTCTCTGGGCCGTCTTCCGCTGGCCATCAGGTTTGGGCCAAGAAGCAACAGTGAGAGCGAATCAACTTGTTCTCGCTCCTCTCTTTTGTGTGTTTGGCATGAAATCAATCTCGCCAAAGCCAGCACTTCAATTCGTGTAATTTCGAGCCACTTTTTTCGTGTGCCTCTTTCATTTGTCATTTGTATTCGAGTGGAATTTAAAATTCAGCATTTGACGCTTTCATTTTAGCCAGAAGTCCGCGCCGCGGAGGCAAATGCGATTTCATTGCCGCCTACCCAAGAAACCTTTTTCGCCGCCTAATGGCATTATTAACTTTTGGCCGTCTCTTCATTGAACTTCAATTAGCTGCGCCTCATCATTATCTTCGTATTTCCGCAGACACCTCGGCCAGCCATTCTTTTCGACTTTTTTCCCATTCGCCCCTTTCAATTTTTGGGAAAGTGTATCAATAAAAATTTAATTGCCGCGACAGGGCAGTACAGAAAACACGAAGGGGCACGTGCGAATCCAATTGATAATAGTTAATTATATTTAGCGGCCGCAAAACGTAGCTATTCACCCTGAATTCCTTATATTCCACTTAATTCATTATGTCTTCCTTCCTCTGATCTACTCAATTAGCAGGTGATTTGTCGTTGTGGGACATGAATTCGGTGGGTGAGTGGCTGTCACCGGATTATCTGAAGCCAAAAAGCCGCAAAGCCTTTCAGCCTTGCACAATATAATTATGTCTAGATGCCAAGCAATGGCAATATTTAGTTGACAATATATGTATATGTAACCTTTGACTTGGGTAGGAACAAACTTCAGATAAGTAAATATATTTCCTTCCAAATATAGAAATTAGATAATAATATTTAATAATGCTTATGGGCAGAGAAACATACCTGTAGAATTAGTAAGGTCAGCTGTTCAAAGAAAACAAATAAAATTTAAGAAGTTAAATCATTTTTGTCCTAATTCAAATGGGCATCATTACGATTTCTATCAATTTAATTTCTAAAATTTGATGGTTATTACTGGAATTCACCTAATTTGTTAACATCGCTCGCTCAGCGTTGCTCGTAATTTAAATACAGGTGCGATACAACATTTCCCGAATACAGAAAATAATGTTTATGCACATATTTGTGCGAATTTATATATTGAATGCTTGAATTTGGCTTCACATAAACGCAGTTACAGTAATAAAGATATTGTTGTAGATAAATATATATTGAAATACGTTCTCGTCGAATCAATGCCACTAATTCAAATATACATAAGTATCAACAATCTGTAAATGATGGCCTTTAACTTATATAACGTTTCTTTTAAGCAAATTTACAGAGACTCGCCGGAAGATCCCTGAAAACTACGAAAGAGTATTTTACCATTTTCCGATTAATATAATATTTATGTCTGTGTATGCACTTCCGGCGATGTATTTTATTTCCGTTCAGTTTCCTGTTATACAATTTAACGTGGGCTTTGATTTCCACAAATAAACATTTATTATGGATTTTATGTAAATTTATTAATACGAATTTAATATTTAATTTTCAAGTTTGCCTCTTTAATTTGAGCTTCAGTTTTATTCTTTGGCACTTGAACCTAGTTGATGAAATAAGATTGGGGCCTACGGTTGTTTTTTCGAATAACGATGCATCCCTGCGATTAAAGGGCAAATTACAAAGTGAAAAAGGCGGGCACTGGCATGCCTCGGTAAATATGCAGGTTTGGGGTTGGCAAAAGTGAATTTTATTGCAAATTCTGGCTGCCAAACGCTTAAAGCTTTTCTTTTTTTCTTTCTAAAGCGACAGCCCCGAACTCTGCCAACTAAATTATTTCAAATGTCAGCGACAAAAGCGACGGTCTGCCAGCTTACACTCACATCAAATGCAAATAATCGAAGTGCACACGGACAAACACAGTATCGATAAAGCAGCAGCAACAGCACCAGCAACAGCAACAGCAACAGCAACAGCAACAGCAACAGCAACAGCAACAGCAACAGCAACAACAATCAGCAGGGCGAGCTGCCAAATAATATGTTAGAGAAAATCAAACAATTTTGCTCATTGAGCTTTTAAGCCGCTAGAGGCTCGGGGAGCGGCAGGGTCGAGCACATGTCATTTTTCAGATACTTTGATGTGCGAGGGCCAAAATAAACACAAAACGGCGGCTGTCGTAGCTCTGCATGCCCCACATACACTTTGCGCGATTCACTGTTTGTTTGTATATAAATACCACCAATAGCTACCCATCAATGCGATTGAGTTATATAGAATTTCAGAGGGCTTTGCGAACACCACATCAGAACGGACTCGGACAGCAATGATTTTCCACTTGACCGGAACAACAAAGACTCTTCAGAAGACCTTTGCCAGTAAATACAATTATATTCTGTGTCTATTAATTGCGTCTCTGTCGGGCTCAGCTTTGCAAGCTGAATTGGAAACAAAGTACATATGTTTAGTATAGCAAATTGAATAAAATCGTTGGACTAAACAATAAATCATTTCAACCCTAAACAAAGTTCGGCAACATTTTAAAGTCCGCATCCGCGCATTCTCTTCCATTTTATCGGTCAACCAATATTGCACTTTGCTGCAGTTACAGCAAATAATGCTGGCCCATCAACCAACCGCTGAAAGTTTTGTGGGAGCAATAAGAGTCTATATGTTCCTGCATATTTCGATGCAATTTATTGTATTTTCTGCGAAAACTAATTCAACTATTCGCTGGAATTTCGGCGTTTGTGGCGAGTTCTTTCCTCAAAAAGTTTCCTGCGGCAGATGGAAACTATAGCGGCTGCCAGGAATTGATGGGATTTCGGCGCATTGGCAATATACCATATAACGGGCAAAGAACAAAAGCCGCCCGGAATTGGTTAGAGAACAAAAGTCGCGCATTTACCGCGCATCCGAGCTAATGAAGCTATTAGTGCTGGTCTCGTTGGCCATCACGTCATACTTGTCCCTGCCCCGGCCCAGGTCCCGTTATTGGGCACGGGAAATGCCCATTTTCCGCAGCTAACTACAACAGAACAAACATTTTTTACTTGATTTGACCAGCCGGACCGGGCCAGCCGGCCAGAAATAACAAAAGCTTAAAGTGAGTGGAACTGTGGGTGGAAAGCGGGTCGCAAAGTTTATGCCAGTCGGTTGATTTCTGTAGCATTTCCGTTTTGTTTCATTTTAATTCTCGAACTGCTCTTTGACCATTTTTGATGGCACACACACACAGAAAGATTCAGCAGGGAGACCCGGACCCCGGGAGACCGAGAGACCGGGAGACCGGGAGATGGGGGAGCGCACAAAATGAAATAAAATGTTTGACTATTGGCGGAAGTGCGCCATAAGTTTATTTCTTTTGCGCCATTTTGTTTACATATTTTTCAAGTGTGCAGCCCGCTTTTGGGCGCTTTCAGGCCATGGCTGACTGGCTTGCTTTTAGTTTCGGCCGAGTTGGTGTGTGCGGCTTATTGGCCCTTATGCGCCATAATGTAACGGAAATTGTCCAAGTTTTAAAGGCATACATATTTAATTCGAGTGCCGCCTCGTGCAAACTGTTGCTGTTGCCCCTCTAAATGTTCAATTTACTGCTTTTCAGCTCGTCTTACCCCCAGACCCTTAGCAGCTGCTGGGCGCCATTAATATTTTCCAACTATTTGCATAAATTAATGCTCGCACACAAAATGTTGCCAAAATATAGCTGCCTGCTCTCTGCTCTCCGCTCTCCGCCCTCCGCCTTTCCCAAGGCAATTTGTGGCCCCTGCCCTGGCTCCAGCATCCCGCATCCCGCATCCTGCATCCTGGGTCCGGGATGTGAGTGCGAGTGGGCGTCATGTGGGTCAGCTCAGCTCGTCTCAGCCGCGCTGCTCGCATTGAGCGAGTTTTAATAGCGATTTAAAGCGCCTTTGTTTGAATTCGAGTTAAGCATGCGCCAAAGTTTCGCATATGAATGCGAAATGAAATTGCACGGTGGCCCGGGGTGCATATAACTCCACCGAAAGTTTGTCTATTCTGGCGGATATTCGGAGCCTTAAAGGAGGGCGCCCGCTCGCAATTATACAAGTACATATATATGTATGTATAATATATATGGCTCTGCAGCAGCTGCTGCCTCAAAATTCATAACGGGAAGGGTGAGTCCTTCTCGGAAGCACATAAATATGAAATTAGTTTAATCAGCTTCCACTAAGCAGTATTTAATTGAAATTCCTGCCTGGCCAGCTGAAAAAGACTAATGCCAGTTAACCACTATCGATCGTTGGGCCCCCGAAATCCGAGGTATTTAAAGGCTGAGATGAAAACTGGCGACTTCCGTGGGATTCGCGGGATGCAGGCTGCTGCAGGACGCAGGATGTTGGCTGAGGGCAGGGTAATTGAGTTTTTAGAAGCTGTTAGCGGTCCCACACCAGCTCTTTGCACCACTTAATGGCAAGGATGCGCAGCAACATGCAGCAGCGGCGCATTGTAGTGCAAATTAACTATGTACCTGCCCACACACTCCCAGAGTAACCCCTAAAATCACGCTCGCTGGGCCCCGCAATGCTACCCAAACTTCCTCGGCACAGACATCGCAGCCAAATCAAATTTGCACGAAAAACCAAAGGTAAACTTTGAACGCTACTGGCGGGCAGCCATCCACACCCACTCGCACACCAGCACACACGCACACTCGCCTGTTGAGGCAACACACATACGCAAATTCGCACGTCGCTTATTTGGTAATTTGCGTGAGTGCGAAAATGCGTTGCGTGTTTGCCTAACTTGCAGCATGTCCTGCGTCCTACGTCCTGCGCCCTGCGTCCTGCGTCCTGCGCCCAGCAGCCTGCGAGTGCGCGAGTGTGTGCGCTTCAAAGTTCGTAAACTTGTACACACACCTGAGACCACAAAGATACGCATACACACTCGCAGAAGGGCCTTAATTGAGTTAGCCATGGATTTCGCGTGGAAAACTTTAAGTCCTGTGCGGTCAGAATGCAAGTTTCGGCAACTTTCCATCGCCGGCGAAATAAATTCCCATAATAAATGGGCCGGCGTTTAACTGTGTCAACAGCAGTCTCCTCGGCTCGCTTCTCAAGCAAAGAGTAAACAAAAAGCAAGCTGCACCAGCACCTGCACCTGCTGCTCCATTCCAGCATATAAAATGTTAAACTGCAGGCTAATGTCCAAAAAGAAGCTTGGGACTGGCTGAAATGCACCGCAGGCGAAGGGACAGGCCGTGGCGAATCTGCCGTTGACGTTGTCATCGTGGCTACGGCAGCAGCGGCGGGGAGCTTGCGGAAATTATGCAAAATAGGTAAAGCAGCTTTGGCGAAACTGAACCTCAACTGCAGGCTCTAAATTATGTGCTCCGGAGCATAGCACTCGCTGACAGGCAGCGGTGGGGCGAGTCGGATGCTTAAAGGTCCCGGTCCCGGTCCCAGTCCCAGTCCCATTCGTAGTCCATTTTCGTGGCCAGGCCAAAGCAGCTATTGGAAATCTGCCTGTCTCCAATAGGAAAATTGGAAATTCACTTTGATAAACAGTATTTTTTAGCTCCTGAACCGATAATTGCCTTATCTTTTCATCAATAGATTGCAATGCATTAAGATTCGTTGAGTTATCAGTTATCAGAGTCCCCAGGCTGGTAGGCTATCAGAAATAGCTAGTCTTTAGAAAGGAACTATTTAGTATAATATTGTTGCTTATCATTTTGCAATCTCAAAGCAAAAATTCAAGCCAACATACAGCACTTTAAAAAATTGTTTTATTCGAGCGTGCCCGGTTTTTACTTTCGATTTTGGTTCTTGGTCTTTTTATGATTCTCTGGTTATCACAAACTTTTTGCATTCCTTTGGGTATCGGAATGTTTAGTATTTTTTTTACTCAAACAGCTGATTTGGTTGTTTTCAGAAGTAAGCAGAGTGTTAAAATATCTTTTATTTGTTCAGTTGATTGCTTTGAAGCAAAATAAACGGAGAAATATAAATATGTATTTATAAAAGAACCTACCAACTAGAATGCGGCTTTAATTCGTCAAATTAGTTGGACTTTCGTCATTTACTTAATTAAAATAATAAGACTTATTTATAAACAAGAAAGGAAGCTAACTTCGGTACACCGAAGTTCGCATACCCTTGCTGTTGAAATTTGAAAACAATTTGCCAACTTTCATTACTTTAAAATTTTACATTTATATTTTACACTTTACATGTAAAGTTA